>JACXGM010025625.1:0-15223 GCA_016801145.1 Umbra pygmaea | reverse complement strand
TCTCTCTCTCTCTCTCTCTCTCTCTCTCTCTCTCTCTCTCTCTCTCTCTCTCTCTCTCTCTCTCTCTCTCTCTCTCTCTCTCTCTCTCTCTCTCTCTCTCTCTCCACACAGCCTGTTTAGACCACTTCACTCATGTAATTACTATGGGGCAGGTAGGAGTGTTCATATTTCATCCGCTGCATTCACGATAACATCTAATAATCTGAAAGCGTTGCAAAATTGGTATCTCTTTTTGCTCATGCATTATGAATGAGTCACTGATTGCTTTTTTGCATAGATTAGCCATCATTTCACAGTAACCTTTGATATCAAAATGTGCCAGGGGTGCTCTATCTCTCCGTTTTGAAGACTTGAGGTGACACATTCCTCCGCTTTTTAAGAAATGACGGATCAGGTGATACTGGCTCTCACATCTTTATTCTGTTCTCCTTCTTGCATTCTGATTTATTTATCCAATCTTCCTGCATGTCGTTATCAGGGGAATATATATGTTTAATTTTAATATTTTAATGCTAATTTTCAATTGTTTGCTTACTTGCTGAACGTTTTTGCATTTCTTCATTGTTTGTGTCTGTAGCTGAAAGGCATTTCACCAATGAGATGTTCTAATTTGTAAACTGAAGCAAAAAAAAGTTTTTTGGAATTAATAAAATAATTCCTTAAAGAAGGGGCGAACGCCACATTGAAAAGCATGTGAATTTGTTATTCATCAGACTGTAGAATCCTTATAGTATTTATTTTCTAGTTTACTATGTACCTTTTTACAACAACAATCTCCAAACCTGGCTAAAGCATTCAATTGCAAAACATGACAGTACACAGAACAACAAAGTATAAACATGAAATGTGAATCAATAAATCAACATGGAACAAAACAGAAAATAGACTAACTTTAAAATGACACTAAATACAGCAGGATATTTATGGGATTTAGCAGGTGCAATCATCTTACGCTTATTTATTTGATTTGTTTAGAAGCGCAATGACAAAGGGACTTTTTCAATTTGGTTCAGTTATTGGCAGTAGCAAACTAAAATTTGTGTCGACTTAAGGAATTGTATGGTTGACCAGAGTGATATTATTACCTGAGCAATATAGTGTTGGATTAGTAGATGTTAAGGAGTAACTGACAGTGGAGTAGTAGATGTGAAGGAGTAACTGACAGTGTAGAGGGCTTTTACCTATTAGGGACTTACAAAAGTTAATACCAGTGACTCTGATTGGGTGTGGAGGGAGGGCCAGTTAACCCACGTGTAAAGGTCAAGAGGGAAAGTAGATGGCAGTGTGATGAATTATCCGCCTCACCAAACAACCGGCGGCACCTTTACCTAATTTTGTTTTGGCTAATGATAATTGGTCGATTGTCTGAGAAAGCGAATGGTCACTTTGCTACGAGAGCTCTGTTTTTTTGGAGGAGTTTGCAATTACAGTGGGGTGAACATTTGTCCCCATTTAAGGGCACCTTATGTTTAACTGCCTTGCTCAAGGACAGAACAGGTTTTTCACCTTTCCAGGTCAATCTTGCTACTGCTTTGTTACTGGTCAGATGTTCTAACCTCTGGGCTGCCAGCTGCTCCCAACCCGAACCCTGCCAGTCCCGACCCCAACCCTACCGCTCCTGACCCTAACCCTACCGCTCCTGAACCCAGACCTGCTGCTCCGACTCCCAACCTGCTCTCCGGGACCCAAAACTTGAAGCCCCTGATCCTGTCGGTGATGCTAGTATACAATGGAATGAGGTCCAATCATGGGTCCCTTTAATGTAGCCACAACCAAGAGAGAAAAAGGAAATATCCTGAAGCCATCGTTAAGGGAGACTTCCCATATGTTGACCTATAGATCCATCTAGTATCGTCTAGTATGTTCTGCTGGTTACGGCAATGGGTAGATTGCCATGGAAACACACATTCGCAACCAGGTCCTCACACGAACAACAAGTACAAGTCCTGTATTAGTGACTGTGTCTATAAAAGTGTATAGTTTCGTATGCGTGCAGTTGAGTGTACCTAGTGTCTTCAAAACCTGACCCCTGACATTTGCCCCTCCCCCGGCGGCTGCCAGTTCCTACACCAGAGCCTGGTGGTGGTCGGTGCCCCCTGTCTGGTCTGACAGCCCGTCACAGTGCCATGGTGGGAGCGTTTTTGCCCCCCCTTCCTGATTTCTGCAGGAGATGCTGTCTTATTGGGAGCAGTGTGTGAATAGCCCTGTCACACTCGATAAGCCAGCAGGGCGACCTGTGACGGGGACATATGGCATGTTTGACAGGGAGAGAGGGTGCGAATGGCACTGAATGATAAAATTGTGTTTTTCTCCCTTCGGCAATGTCATGCTTTCAGGCAAGCGTGCGGACCATCGCTCAGTCAAGCGGCTGGCTTACTCCGGCCTCCTCATGACATCTCCTTCAAGGTCCTCGGGTTTCTCCGCCTGCCTCTCGCCTGGCCAATTCTGACATCCCGGTCTCACCTCGTGCCGTGCTGCGAAGCTCCGGAGCAGCCCGTCCCATCACTCAGTTAGCCTGTCAGTGTGGCGACCATAATTAGAAATCAGTACAGTTTAGTGATGCAGAGTGGGAAATTCAGCTTAGGAGCTTCTTCTTTTTCCTCTCGGTTTCCTCGCGAAGCTGTCTCTGTCTGACAGCAGCACGCCAGCTTCCTTCTTCTGAGCCAGTCACACTCCACAATCGGTCCCTTCTGATGTCTATGGTTGTGGGCTTAAACCTAGCAGGACCCTACCATGTTTTAAAGGGGAGGGTTAGAGGAGGTTGGGAGAGAGACAGACGGAAAGAAAAGGGGAGACCGAGAGGAAGCCAGTGAGTAGCTGTTATCGAGGTGAGGGGTGTTATGGAGTTTCTCCGCGTGCACCTCATCCACGCTGTCACCCAGGTCCTGACTTCAGTTCAGCAGTCTCAACTGGGGTCCTGTCATGTGTCACACAAGGCTGTGTTTCTGTAGCCCTGTGACAGACAGCCCAGGTGTCTCACTCAGGCTTCAGTGCTCGCCTCGGATCCCCAGCGGCTCACGGTCAGGAAGACAGCGGTGCTCCTTGGTTCCCCGAACATCCATACCCTTTTCTCCCTGGCAGAACCCCCCCCCATCCCAAGGGACCTCTGAGGAGAGCTGAGCTGGTTGATAATACGAGGTCACACTTGAAGGCAACTGATGGCTTTTTAAAACATACCCTGATTACAGGGTCAAGTTGTAGGCAAAGCTATTGAAGAAGTGTTGCCTGTTTCTAGATCTCTGACTAAGCTTTCATTTGACCATTATCTTAATTAGTTTAATGAAAAATCTACTACTCTGAAACGTCACACTCCCACTATAGATATGGCCATATTATTCTTTAAAGAAATAAATTTGATAAAGCTATGTATGTTTTTATAGTTATTTGTGAGTACATTCAAGCAATACTAGCAAAGCAATACGTTAAAAAAATATATCATATCCTTTGAGTTCAAGTATTTTAATTATTATTTCATTTCAAATGTAAACACCAATCACAATAGAGATAATCCAATGATATGTCCTGTAATGGAGCTACAAAACAACAAATAGCATTAGGATTTGGCCTGGATTATAAAAAAATGTATTCCCATGTTTATTGAAAATTATACATCATAAACATTGACAGTATTTAAAATGTGTAGTCTACTATTGTTGGTTTGGTCTGCTAAATGATTAAAATGTAAATGTAGAAATTGGTCAAATTCATGCTGGAGCATCGTGGTTGTAATTCACGACCACGTCTTTGCCCTTTCTGTCTGGGTCACCCTACATACTTGTCTCCATAACCTCTGCTTCCTACGTTCCTGTCATTGAAATAATACCACAACATTTTTTTTAACAAATTAAATATTTATTTGTAAAGGAGACCATGCTCTCAATGGGTAAGAAGATATCATGACTCCAGGACCAATATATTTTCCCCCACTAAATATCTTATTCAATTTCGACATTGTATCTTTGCTAATAGTCAAATATTGCGTATGATTTTTTGAGTTTCCGATGAGTGACGCTAAAATCACTGTGACAGCAGCAGCTCTAATAGCTCTCTACTGTCGTCATAGCACCAGAGGCTCCTCTGGTCCTCTTTGGAAAATTCCACTTCTCCCCCTACTTTTCTGTCTACCAGTCAATACTGCTTTGATTGACAAGCTGTCTGGTCACACAAGCTGTCTGACGAATCCCAAAGCAGACAAATGAGTGTGTCTGAAATGCAGTTCCCTGTAGTGCACTATCTAGGAATAGGGTGCAATTTGATATGCAGACTTTAGGCTTTACAGGCGGTAATGACCTTTGTGATGGGACACCTCCCACTGCGGTGAAGGAAGCTTAAAGGAGGGTCCACCGCTTGCATTTTTGAAAGGATGATGCTTCTGTCCATAATGAAAGCTATATGATGGTGCTGTTGTTGTGTGTTTTGTGTTGTGTTGTGTTTTGTGTTGTGTTGTTGTGTGTTTACGTCTGTGTGGCAAAAATGTTACCCCATTTTCTCCAGATTTCATGATATTCTATTTGTAGTTACGAGTCACTCATTGGGCCGCTCTCAACAGACTGGTGAGAGTTGAAGACAGGGTCATGTGTTCTCAGACGCCGTTAAGATGCAGTCACACTAACCAACATTCTGTACAATATTGACAAGACTCCTATGCCCCTAAATCCGTCTCTAGACCTGCATTCAAGGGCAGCTGTGCATGACACATGAGGCATCAATGGAGTACATCGCTTGTTCTCCACTATCAGAAACTGATATGCAGAACATGTAATATATTTCACTACATTTGTTACATACTAAAGTACACATCTGCTTTGTGATCCTTTACTTCAATTCAACATGGAATGTAAAAAAGTAACTACACTGCTGGAAAGTTACTTATTTGTACCAATTTAGAAACAAACAAAAGTAACTACACTGCTGGAAAGTTACTTATTTGTACCAATTTAGAAACAAACAAAAGTAACTACACTGCTGGAAAGTTGTACTTATTTGTACCAATTTAGAAACAAACAAAAGTAACTTCCCTTTTTCAGGACATTGTATTTGAAAGATAATTAGTTTAAATCCAAATAACTTTACAGATCTTCATAGTAAAGCGTTTAAACAATGTTTTCCATGCTTGTTCGATGAACCATAAACAATGAATGAACATGCACCTGTGGAACGGTTGTTAATAAACTATGCGCACAGGCGGTGGGCGATTAATGCCACAGTTATAAAACCTTCGGAACACTAAAGAGACCTTCCTACAGACTCTGAAAAACACCAAAAGAAAGATGCCCAGGGTCCCTGCTCACCTGGGTGAACCTGCCTTCGGCATGCTGCTAGGAGGACTGCAGATGTGGCCAGAGCAATTAATTACAATGTTCGTACTGTGAGACGCCTAAGACAGTGCTACAGGGAGACGGGAAGGACAGCTGATTGTCTTCGCAGTGGCAAACCATGTGTAACAACAGCTGCACAGGATCGGTACATCCGAACTCAGACTGTCTGCAATAGGCTGAGAGAGGCTGGAATGTGGGTTTGTAGGCCCGTTGTAAGGCAGGTCCTCAACAGACACCTGGCAACATTCTCACCTATGGGCACAAACCCACCTTTACTGGACCAGACAGGAATGGCAAAATGTGCTCTTCACTGACGAGTTGTAGTTTTGTCCCACCACAGGTGAAGGTCGGACGAAAGACTGAGCATTACACCGAGGCCTGTAATCTGGAGTGGGATCGATTAAGAGGTGGGGGGTCCATCATGATGCAACACTATATTATGCCGGCAACACCGACTCTGATTTTTCTTTTCAAAATATTAGCGCTCATAATTAATAACAACAATCATTGTTAATTCAATACATAGATAGGTACTGGGTCCATGTTCATGTGTTGCTAAAATTAGTCTATTGTTGGATAAAACAGACTAATGAATGTTTTTTTAATGTTATCCTGTTTTCACATGAGACACTGACAATATATTAAATCCAATTCTGTGTACAACGTATTTATTACTGTTTTCAATGATAAGTTGTTTACAATCACATACTCTTATTGTTTCTTTACACACAATACAATTGCATTTGTTTACAATTCACTAGCTTTGTAATGAATTCACATTGATTATTGCAATGAAATAAAACAAGCGCTATTATTCTGGTCATGACCGAAAGAACGAGATCCAGGGTACAAGCGGCCGAAATGGGTTTTCTCAGGAGGGTGGCGGGCGTCTCCCTTAGAGATAGGGTGAGAAGCTCAGTCATCCGTGAGGTTCTCAGAGTAGAGCCGCTGCTCATTTGCGTCGAAAGGAGCCAGTTGAGGTGGTTTGGGCATCTGGTAAGGATGCCCCCTGGGCGCCTCCCTAGGGAGGTGTTCCAGGCACGTCCAGCTGGGAGGAGGCCTCTGGGAAGACCCAGGACTAGGTGTCGAGATTATATCTCCAACCTAGCCTGGGAACGCCTCGGGATCCCCCAGTCGAAGCTGGTTAATGTGGCTCGGGAATAGGACGTTTGGGGTCCCCTGCTGGAGCTGCTGCCCCCGCGACCCGATCACGGATAAGCGGATGAAAATGGATGTATGGATGGCTATTATTCTGAAAAGAAAAATCAGAGTTTGTGTTGCCGCCATAAAATACTGTAGTGTTTGCCCCCGGCTAGAACTGGCCCTGTTGTGATCTCTATGCTTTGCGTTACAGCGAAGACATTCTCCTCATCCATGTGGTACCCTTCCTGCAGGCTCATCCTGACATGACCCTCCAGCATGACAATGCCACCAGCCATACGGCTCATTCTGTTTGTGATTTCCTGCAAGACAGGAATGTCAGTGCTCTGTCATAACCAGCAAAGAGCCCAGATCTCAAAGACATTGAGCAAGTCTGGGACCTGTTGGATCAGAGGGTGAGGGCTAAGGCCATTCCCCCCAGAAATGTCCAGGAACTTGCAGGTGCCTTGATGGAAGTGTGGGGTAACATCTCACAGCAAGAACTGGCAACCCTGGTGCAGTCCATGAGGAGGAGATGCACTGCGGTACTGTAAGCCATGTGATCTGTTACTGAACAATAGACGGCACTCAGTAGCATTTGTATTGTTCAATCCAACTGCATATCTAGGATTTGTGGGGCCTCAAATCGAACCTACCGCAACCCTCAGAATATGCTGTCACTATATATATGAGATATCTGAGATTCAACCCTGCATCACCCCCTTCCTTCAGCCCATGAATACAAAGGTAATCTACACTTGTCATGAATATAAAGGTAATCTACACTTGTCATGAATATAAAGGTAATCTACACTTGTCATGAATATAAAGGTAATCTACACTTGTCATGTTTTTGTGGGGTGGTGTAGGAGAAAGGGAGACCAAGGCGATAGATGAAGTTATCAGTACTTGCTTGTTTACTTAATCAATCCGGAAACATAGACAACATAATAGTAGGGTCATCGTGAAGTACATGGCACAACGAATAAACCTATACAGCTACGTACTCTTGCAGTGGTAAGGACAGTGAATGCTAGCATAGGAACAGAGCATACGCATTAAACATAATACATCAGGGACTCACTTTTCACCTTTGTTGAATAGTTTCCGAACGAGCAGCAAACAACACTCCTACCGACAGTAAATCAATGACAGACATCTCTCTCTGTCTGTCCAGCTTTTATTCATTCCCCTAACTAGCTAAGTGTACATGGCTGACTGTCGTTACTAATCAGAGCTACTAGCTACCAGCCTAACCTAGCTCTATGAGGAGACAGACTGGGAGAAAGATGTCACAAACGTAAAGGGATATTACCCAGCAACTTAAACCATTATGCAATGCATGGAATAATAATATATACAGTACCTTGCGAAAGTATTCGCCCCCCTTCAACATTTTGACCTTTTGCCACATTTCAGGCTTCAAATATAAAGATATAAAACTGTAATTTTTTGTGAAGAAGCAACAACAAGTGGGACATAATCATGAAGTGGAATGAAATTTATTGGATATTTCTAACTTTTTTAACAAATAAAAAACTGACAAATTGGGCGAGCAAAATTATTCAGCCCCTTTACTTTCAGTGCAGCAAACTCTCTCCAGAAGTTCAGTGAGGATCTCTGAATGATCCATTGTTGACCTAAATGACTAATGATGATAAATAGAATCCACCTTTGTGTAATCAAGTGTCTGTAAAAATGCACCTGCTCTGTGATAGTCTCAGAGGTCCGTTGAAAGCACAGAGAGCATCGTGAAGAACAAGGAACACACCAAACAGGTCCCAAGCTTTAAACATCCCAAGGAGCACTGTGCAAGCGATACTATTGAAATTGAAGGAGTATCAGACCACTGCAAATCTACCAAGACCCGGCCGTCCCTCTAAACTTTCAGCTCCAACAAGGAGAAGACTGATCAGAGATGCAGCCAAGAGGCCCATGATCACTCTGGATGAACTGCAGAGATCTACAGCTGAGGTGGGCGAGTCTGTCCATAGGACAACAATCAGTCATATACTGCACAAATCTGCACAAATATGGCAAGAAGAAAGCCATTTCTGAAAGAAATGCCACAAGCCACCTGGGAGAGACACCAAACATGTGGAAGAAGGTGCTCTGGTCAGATAAAACGACAATGCAAAACGTTATGTTTGGCGTAAAAGCAACACAGCTCATCACCCTGAACACACCATCCCCACTGTCAAACATGGTGGTGGCAGCATCATGGTTTGGGCCTGCTTTTCTTCAGCAGGGAAGATGGCTAAAATTTATGGGAAGATGGATGGAGCCAAATACAGGACAATTCTGGAAGAAAACCTGATGGAGTCTGCAAAAGACCTGAGACTCGGCGGAGATTTGTCTTCCAACAAGACAATGATCCAAAACATAAAGCAAAATCTACAATGGAATGGTTCACAAATAAACATATTTAGGTATTAGAATGGCCAAGTCAAAGTCCAGACCTGAATCCAATCGAGAATCTGTGGAAAGAACTGAAAACTGCTGTTCAAAAGCGCTCTCCATCCAAAATCACTGAGCTCGAGCTGTTTTGCAAGGAGGAATGGGCAAAAATTTCAGTCTCTCGATGTGCAAAACTGATAGAGACATACCCCAAGCGACTTACAGCTGTAATCGCAGCAAAAGATGGTGCTACAAAGAATTAACTTAAGGGGGTTGACAAATTTTGCACGCTCCATTTTTTTAGTTTTTTATTTGTTAAAAAAGTTTGAAGTATCCAATCAATTTTGTTCCACTTCATGATTGTGTCACACTTTGTTGTTGATTCTTCACAAAACATTACAGTTTCATATCTTTATGTTTGAAGCCTGAAAAGTGGCAAAAGGTTGAAAAGTTCAAGGGGGCCGAATACTTTCGCAAGGCACTGTGTGTGATATATATATATATAATGGACCTAACTAAAGATATACATTTAATGCTACTGAAAATGGACCCTGGATTTGTGAGGTGCTTCTCTTCATGCCTATGTATAGATTGTGTGTACAGTTTGATGTTTGTCTTTTCTGCATTGAGTTGTGAAGCGGAATATGTGAGGGACATAAGAGCTACAGACCTCTCCTGGCCTTCTCTGGCCCAGCTGTAATTAAGAACAACATTTGGTGTTAGATTATAGGGGGACCCAATGTGCCGTTCGGCTGCTCTGCCTGATTAATAAAAGGCAGCTAATTTCGGTGGTGGAAGGCAGGGCTCCAAAATGGCTCCTAATTACACATTAGGAGTGTGAAAGGCTCCTGCCGCGCCGCCCTCCACCACCGACACCCCCCCCACTGGGGGGGCGCGTGCTGGCATGCCCACTGGCACATTAGCATCGGCTCCCAGGAGGGGCTAATTCCAGCCAACCCCACCAGCACAATCAGAGGCAGATGTCAGGAATGGAAGATTATGAATTATGAATATCCCGGAGATGTGGGTAGAATAACACCGCCATGGGAGGAAAAGGTTGCCTTCTTGCCGGTGCCATTTCGGTCAGACAAACAGTGCAAAAAAGAAAGAAAACGCAGATTGATTTGTAGTCGTCATTTCCAAATGGGGTCTGACTGTAAATGGGATGTTTTAGTGAAGTCGTCAAGGACTTTGGGATTTGGAGTGGCTGTCTGGCGTTATGAAGAGCGTAGCGGCCTGGGCGTGATAACGCTGATGACTACCTCTTCTCTTCTCCCCTGGGTGGTCAAGTCAAGGGCTCTGACAGCTGGGATTGATGTCCCGGAAAGAGAAACACGAACCTCTCTCCGCTCAGCATTTGCATGGCTACATGATTACAGCTGAAATAGAGGGGTGCGAGATGACAGCAACAGCTGCAGGGACCAGGGACACAGGAAATTAGAGAGCAGTTGGTTGCCATAGAGCTTTGTGTACTACAGGCAATTTAGGAAGTCAAAAGAGAGTAGTGATGTGCAACTTTAGAGAATAGATAATTATTTCTACTTGTATTTCAGCCACGTTCATCGGCGAGATGTTGTACATGGCTTTGCAGACTAACGAAGTTGATGAATATTTCCTAGATTTAAAGAAAGCAAACTGTTTATACAGAAAGGCTGCCGGATACTACTGAGTGGCTATAGCTGCTCTCCAGAAAAAACCCTCAGAGATTATGGTCAAATTGTTCACCGTGTCTGCACGTGTGCAGTAGATGTGCAACCAGTATTCCTCAGGTGGTCATTCCCTGGGATTTTTGTTTCAGGTATGGGGTACTGCATACCGTGTGTCTGAACATTGTAACATTGGTCGTTGTGTCATCAGTGACACATGAGACATCAGTGGGTGGGTGAACAATGACAAATTACATGTGTGTGTTTCTTAGTTTTACCAAAAATAAACGATTATCTGAACAATATTCAAAATAGCACATAAGCAAATAACAAGAAAAAAAAGAACCACCCGTTCCCAAGAAGATCCTCCGTGACCACACCCATTAGACTGACATCTTTTCCCCCGAAGCCTGGATGCTCCCCTTCCACTGCCTATTTCTAGTTATTAGCCATGGTTTCTGGGTAGTGTAGTCTGTCTCATTTAATTTCAGAACATGCACAATGTCAGGAATTGATTGAGGAGTACTTCAACCTTTTCCCCCAGTCTGACAGGAATTTCAGGGCCCATTTTTGCTTTGATTGGGTCGGTGAAGGCTGGCTTGACAGATTTATCTGATCACATAGACACTGCCGTATTTTACGAACCCACAGGGCAAGCAATGTGGGTAGGTCCCGAAGTGGGAGGGAAAGGGCCCCCCCAGAGAAGGTGTAGTTTATTATTTTGTTATACTATTCATAGTGAGGCATTGTTTATATCAGCTCAGCTTAATTTAGTCAACCCCAGAGTTTGTCCGGTTCTTGCTAAAATTGGTAAAGAAATTATTAGCGGTTGCCGTATGCCAGCTGTTTACAATTGCTTAATTCAATCAATGCAGGCCTGGGGAGTTAGATTTCCATTTTTTGGGGGGCCAACCTCTTTGGTCCCATAAAAGTTTTCTAGCAACTTTAAAACAACACGCATACACCTGAAGACATCAGTTACTTGCCTCGCCTACTAAGATAATTTGTTAGTTAAGGAAAAGTAACATAAAGAACGAAGATGCTAGCGGTGCACACGGCTGGACCATGAATCTGAATAATCATTCAATTAAAAATAAATAGCCAGCTACTTTATGTTGAATGCCTCTTCAATAACTCTAATTGATTTGAAAATCTATATTTGGCTATTGCCTTTGTGCACTTCGTAATCAACATTGTAATCATTGTTGGCACTTTTCCAACTTTGAGCCAAACTCGAGAAGGATGGGAAAATCCCCGAGCTTATATTATGGTCAACACTAGACTTTATCTCAGACGTGTTTAGAAAGCGATTAATATAACATGACATGCATCTGCACATTTGGTTGAACTAAGACTAGTTTTGCTCTAAAGGAAGGTAAACAATGTAGCCTATGGAGTTTTTCAATATTTAGGTTTGGAGCGTTTGCAGGAATGTGCCAATATTTGCCAATTTAACTAAAAACAGATTAATAATAACTGTTTACAATCATGTTTGTGCTGGACCAAAAACCTATGGTGACCCTCAAACTGCAAATATAAGCTTACTGTCGCACTGTTACTAAATAACATTTTCTACTCATAAGGCATAAGTCTATTCATTAGCTGAACTGGCTCATCTCCCTGTGTATATACTGTAATATATTATCTTGTATATTTTTGTATATATATCTGTGTATATACTGTAATATATTACATTGCTTCTCTGCTGCTAACTCTAACATCATGTGTAAATAGGCTACTATTTATTTTTGCTGCTGATATTTCAGTACATTCCCTACCACTTTCATTCATTGCTGTACTGTTTTATTGATATTACAAATTATGAGTAAAGATATTCTGATCATAGGTTGCTTCAGCACCACTTTCTGTTGACGGCTAACTTTAGCAGTGACAGAACACATTGCAGACTTAGGACAAGTGGTGCAATTTATAGGGCTATTTATCAATGTTGTGTTTTTATTAACGTTTGCGTGTATAGGGCCTCGCTTCGATTTATGTGGGGAAGGAGCTCACATGCATCCACTAAACACAGAAGGCCTACATTTTAGAATGCTAGATGTTAATTTGTTACATTATTTTGTATTTTATCTTTATATATCTAAATAATGTTTTGCTCACTTGATTAGTTGCTAATGTCCTTTCTATATAAATGTGTTACACATGTTTTGCAATCCCACATTACAGTATAATCAAAAATGATAGCTGCTTTTATCCAGAGTCATGTGTTATGACTGGTTGGGGTGCGAATAATTACTCAAAAGCACACTATACTAAATGAAGTAGCTTTTTGCTCATGTTATTGCTAGAAAAAAGATTGTAAGCCTTAGTTGATGAAATGCTTAGTCGGAGGATTCCAGGGTTGAATGACACAATCAGAAAGCCCTACCAACAGTCATCTGCAGTAGTCCAGACATAAGATGCCTGTTACCTCTAAGAGTTGGACCAGCACTACTTCCTGTGTTATTGCCACATTCTACTACAGATGTTATAGAGGAGGGAGTGAGCACATTGATGTTTGCATAGATTTAATTTAATTATTAAAACATTTTTTTTTCAATATTTAAGCAGGTATGTTGACTTGTTTTTTACAACAATGAATTGGAAACAAGTATAGGGTTAACTTTTCTTGCTCACAGATAGAATGAGAGTCGGAGATGCCCTAACCCCTAAGCCACCTTTCCGCCCCATGGTTGTTGTCCAGGAATATGCCAAGGTTCTTTGCACGCTGGGAGTGGGACACTGTGGAGTTGTGGAGAGGTCTTGAACAAGACAAAGCTTCTGCTGCAGTAGAAAAAGCTCTGTGTTGTCAAGGTTGAGGTGGTCTGCTGATATGCAACCACAGATGTCTGCTAGACATCCAAAAATGTTTCTTTGTGTATAGAGAACAGGGCCTAGAACCATACGCTGAAGCACACCACTAGTGAAAGCCTGTGAACTACACAGATCCTCTCCATTGTTGAATGCAATCCAAGAGTGTCCAGAGCCTAAGATACCCAGCCATCGGCAGGGGGAGAGCAGAATGTGATGTTCCACATTGTCGAAGGGAGTGGGTACATGCTAAAAACAAAAGGTTCTAAATAGCACTAAAAGTGGTTCATGGCTTGTAATCATAGGGGAACCTATATAGCACATATCTTTAAAAATGGTGCTATGTAGAACCATAAGAGGTTCAATATAACACCTTAACCACCCCAAAGAACCGCTGAAGAACCAAACTGGGCTTAACAGGTTCTTTAAATAGTTAAGGTGCTATATAGCACCACTACTTCTCCAGTGGTTCTTCAGCGGTTCTTCAGCGGTTCTATGAGGTGCTTAAGGTGCTATATGGCACCTCTTGTTGTTTTACATGGCACCATTTTTAAAGATATGTGCTATATAGCACTTAAAGTGGTTCCCCTATGATTACAAGCCATGAACCACTTTTAGTGCTATTTAGAACCTTTTGTTTTTAGAGTGTAGGTCTAGAAGGATGAAAACTAATGAGTCAGCTTGGGCAGTGCAACGGGGCTCTGTAACCTATAAGTGAGTAACCTTGGTTGTGTGACCCGACTTAAGGCCAGACTGGTTATAGTTGACAGGATTGTTGTAAGAGAGAAGTTCAGAGACCACATGCTCAACTGTTTTGTTCTGACAGAGATAACTAGAGAGAAGTTCAGAGACAGCACGCTGAAAAGACCGAAAAAAGTACCAGTCTGATCAAATGTTGCTTTCTTTACAGGAGGAACGATTCAGCCCGCTTTGCACTCTGGACAAAATAAGTGGACAGGGATGATTTAAAGAGGGAAATAAGAATGGCAGATCTCCACAGATGGTCTGGTGAAAAGAGAAGGACATTGGGTGGAGGAAGCAATTTGCTGGATGACTGGATATTACTACTACTTCATTTAATTGGGAGAAAGCTGAAAACAATATAGGTTAATGAATATAAGTTTGATGTGTGAAGAAACAGATGATTCAATGGGCTCACTGGATGCATGATGTACAGGTTTCCTCAACATTCCATCAAGGGGACAACGTCATTGGCAAGTGGCAAAGTGTTTTGGGGGGTTGGTGAAAAGCGTTTTTTTGTGGGTTGGTGAAAAAAGGGTTTTGGGGTTGGTAAAAAAAGAGCATCATATCCCAAGATGTTAACAAATATTGCTGTATGCCAGATACTCAACATGGGTTGTACAGAATCCCTACCTAGGTTGTGCAGGCTGAATACAGTATGCAGCTGAAGGGGTGGGCGGTGCCCATAAAAACTCAGAGGTTGAGAAAAGGAACAAAAGGGTAAATTGAGATATGATAACAATTAATTCAGGTAACACACTCAAGGAAGGTAGTTTGTTAGGCTTTGTTTCATTGCACAATTCAGAAAAAATTCAGCAGAACTGTTTTTATTTCTGCTACAATATTAGTTTTGAGCATCAACAACACCGGCAGGTGATTGGTTGAAGCTTTAACTGTCATTTCACCTTTATTTAACCAGGTAGGTCGATTG
Organism: Umbra pygmaea; assembly: GCA_016801145.1. Lineage (NCBI taxonomy): Eukaryota > Metazoa > Chordata > Actinopteri > Esociformes > Umbridae > Umbra > Umbra pygmaea. The sequence continues at coordinate 242 of JACXGM010025625.1, read as the reverse complement.
AGAACAGATTCTCATTTGCATCGGCGTGCTTTTAGACTAACTCTAATTAGCCTTTCGCCGAGCCCCGCCCCACTTAGTTATTGTTGCTACGCCCGACAAACAAATGGTCAAACACCCGACCAGTGCAACAGATAACCATAACGGAAAAGGTATACCGTGCGTGTCAGTTACCTTTTTTGGAGCATTAACTCTGCGATATCCTCAAGATCGAGGCAAAAGGGGTTACAGTATGCAGTGGAAGT
>JACXGM010025624.1:0-15224 GCA_016801145.1 Umbra pygmaea | reverse complement strand
ACCTTTACAAGTAATACTACCAAACTCCCTTTATGGGTGGATCACAACCAAAAAACACGTAGGTACAGGTTTAAATGTGTGACATACATTGGGGTTTCCCCCTTTCCATGAATCTTAATTCATCCCAGGAGGGATGAGAAACCAGCTGTTGAAGGAGTCACTATTTGGATCTTATAAACATTAATTTCCCACTACAGAGCCACCTGGTGGCCATTATTTGTATTTAATTTATTTAAAAAATTGCCATTAAAATTTAATTCACTTGTTTTTTCGGCACAGCTTAGTACCCCTAAGTGCAGCCCCTCCCCCTTGATGAGCACTATATCACTTCACCATCAGTAGGACTATTGATTATATTTGGCTGGCTGCATGTAGCTAGCCAAAGTGGATATGGCTGAATTTAACTTGGTGGCTTGGTTAATTAGCAAATAGAGACTAATAGCTACCTGTGTGGCTGGTTCAATGTCTCCACTGTCATGCCATGCAACTCCCAGCTGAAGAGATGGTGTTGACCGAGTCTGGGTTTAGTAATGCAGAAACTCCTTTATCAGATTGTTCCTGAATATTGAGTGGAGACTCAATAAGCGCGCGGACTCTTCTAAACAGTTGCATCAAATAACGAAAGAGAGAGTGAGGCGCGGGGGCAATCAAAAGCTGTGGCATGAGATTTCCTCTGCAGCTGCATCTGTGTTTCTGGGGATGTGACAAGTAAACTAATCTATTCTAATTTGTTGCATGTGTTAAGACTTTGGTGCTCTCATTATGACGATGGCAGGAGTGTGACAGTTGTGAACAGACAGCCAGGAAGAAATAGAGGCTAGAATATAACAGGTAAGGTGCCCGTTTCACCAAGCTCATAGAGCTCATAGACTGGTGATCTCTCAAAGCGTGAATCAATTTGATTGATCGGAAAGTATTTGATGACAGGGCAGCAAGTCTCAAGGGCGTATTGTGTGTGATGAATTCATACAGGAGAGAGGCAACCATGATGATGCAAAGATGTTATGGAGAAGCTACAGTTTGCAGAGTGGTAATTGTCATAGCACAAATCAATCAGAATTATTGTTGAACAGGTAAGAATACTTTGGCTCTAGTTTAGTGCTGAAATTGATAGCTACCATGGACTGTAATAAAAGCAGTACAAAGCCATCAACATGTCACCCCCTTTTTTACAATAGCACATTTGAAGAATGAATCTGAATTTGCATACTACAAGTATGTATATACTGTAATGGTACATACTGTTAAGTATTGTATATAGTAACACATGACAGTATTGGGGCATAACATGTTTGAGGAGAAAGCCAATAAAGGCACTGTTTTTCACTTTGCAAAGCAATGTACTTGCCAATTTTGCTTGATGGTCTCAAGTGCCCTGGACGATGGCCTTGGTGCCCTGGCATATTGGGCACTTCCTTAAGGCGAAGTGGCCTTGCCCCTCAAATGATGTAATTCCATGCCTGGCACGGTTGCCCTAAGGTACAGAACCATTCGGCAAAAACTACTATTTTTTAACAAAAAGTACATTCTCAAAAATGTTGACATTCCTGTTTTGTTTTGAACTAAATAAAAATAAAAAATGCATCTTGTATGTACTTGATTACTGTTTTCAAGACCAGTAGTAAGCATCGTTTGCAAAAGCAAGGTCCCCCATTACCGTCTATAGGACTATTTTCGGTGCAATTGATTATCATATATATACTGTATATTTTTTATATCATTTTATTTAAGTTATTAGCGACAAATACATACAATTCTAGCCTCTCTACACTGGCTGCCCATTAAGGCTAGGGCTGATTTCAAAGTTTTATTATTAACATACAAAGCACTACATGGACATTCTCCTACTTATCCGTCTGATTTGGTGCAACCATACATACCCACACGTACATTACGTTCACAAGATGCCGGCCTCCTCATTGTTCCTAGAATTTGTAAACAAACAGCTGGTGGAAGGGTTTTCTCATATAGAGCTCCAATTCTGTGGAATGATCTGCCAACCCATGTGAGAGATGCAGATTCAGTCTCAACATTTAAGTCTATGCTGAAGACTCATCTCTTCAGTAAGTTCTATGGTACAGTGTAGTCTGGCCCAGGGGGCTTAAAGAGAACGGCGGCACTGTTAATGAACCGCCCATGCTGGCTTGCCTGGTAGGCTCCCCTCTCTCTATTGGGATATCCTCACTCCAATGCTACCCCTGCGGTGGTTACGGTCTGCTGGTGACCCTTTAGAGGTGTGGTCTTGGCAATGTGGGTGGGTCAGAAGCATGCCTGCTTGCTCCTGCCCGAGGCCCCCTTGTGCAGGACCACATCTCTTGTCTCCCCCCGTCTCAGCCCCAGATGTTATGCTGCAATAGTTTATGTGCCGGGGGACTAGGGTTTTATATATTCATTTTGGGGTCAGAGCTGTGTCAAGGTACTAGACCCAAGGTATGCCCACTCTAATGTTCCTGATGTCATGTTCATCCTAGGAGGACCCTAGGAACATGCTACAGGACCATGTGGCCTGATGACTCCTTCCTGTCCCCTTCCTGTGCCCGGCCCGCTGCTGTGCTGGATCCCATGTCACTGTGGTTGATGATCCCGTTTCCACCTGATGACGCCAGCTTTCATCTCCAGGTGGCTTCACAGTCTTCCTTCGCAAGACCACCGAACTGTATTGATGCTACATAAAGACTATGGTCACAGTCCACCCATCATATCTTCATTGCTGGGCAATAATTGAACGCTGATTGACCTTATTACAATGGGCTGTGTACCTTCAGATCCCCCACCCGGTACAGCTAGAAGAGGACTGGCCACCCCCTTGAGTCTGGCCTCTCTCTAGGTTTCTTCCCAGGTCCCTCCTACTAGGGAGTTTTTCCTAGCCACTGTGCATCCCTTGTGTTGCTTGCTTTTGGGGGTCTCAGGCTGGGTGTCTGTCAAAGCACTTTGTGACAACTGCTGTTGTAAAATGGGCTTCATGAATAATTTGATTGATTGATTGATTTGACATTCACAAACATCCAAAACATTCCAATTTAACATTATTTGATAGGATATAATCATAAAACAAATAATTAACACTCATATGCTCTAATGCTTTCATCACTTTCCCACAAATGACATGACATTGTTCAATTTAATTCCTATCATTTGCTAGTGCTTCCTCTATATTTAATACAACATAAGGTTATTCCACTCTCTCAAGTTTGGTGGTTGACTAGATTTCCAATATTTAAAGGGATACTTCATCAATAAGCATTAAGCTTTGTATCAGTAGAAACCAGGTAGTATTTTTGAATTACCGTGCTTCCCTCGCTCATGTCCCCCTGAGACGAGAAATATCTCTATTGTGTGTCTGGAAAATGCCTCTGATTATGAAAAAATCTAATACTACCAGGTTTCTACTGATACAAAGCCTAATGCTAATCGGTGAAGTATCCCTGTAAGCACTTTTTTACAATAATAGAGTAAAAATCTCAACCCCCTGTCAATTGTTATTTATTGTGGTATTGTTATTTATAATTACAGTACTTTCAACTCCATCAGCTTTGGCTCCATCTCCTGGGGTGTCCAGGCTCCTGCAATCAACATCACCTGTCTACGAAGGCCACGCCCTCTCCAGTGCACCTGTCTGTGTTTAGTAATCATCCCTCTCCAGTGCACCTGTCTGTGTTTAGTAATCATCCCTCTCCAGTGCATCTGTCTGTGTTTAGTAATCATCCCTCTCCAGTGCACCTGTCTGTGTTTAGTAATCTTCCCTCTCCATATACATGTCCCCTCTTCCTCCTTGTGTGTTATTGTCTCAACTGGGAACTTTATATCAACTAGTGATGGCGTGCCTGTGAAGCCGCTCATATAATCCTGTGTTTTACATATCTATATTATTTTTCCTAAGTGAAGTGCCTCTTACACTCCTTTGTTATACTGCAACAACTAAATTGGTTTATTTGAAACTTTTTGCAATATACACTGCATATGGTTCCTACCAGCTGGTGTCGCGAGCCGCATCAACAAGGACGAGGACATGCTAGCTTGTCTTGGATAGGCTCAATCAATTGCCTGGAAAAGCGTTTACTCACCACCTCGGAGCTCGGATCCTCGGCCGACCAAGGGGCCCAAGGCAACCCTCCACCAGCAGAGGTGCCCAGCAACATAAACCTGTCCCTGCACTGAGAGAATGATAGAGCGGTGTCCCGTTGCCAAGGATTTCTCCTTCAGCTTAGATTATATTTCACTACCACTGCATCCAAGGCATGTTCAATAGGCAGGGCGCTGGAATGGGCCAATGCTGTGTGGAGGGAGAACAATCTGGTGGTAGAGGATTATGAAGAGTTTGCCTGCGTCTTCAGCGCCAGGATTGACCATTCGCCAGAGGGTAGAGAGGCAGGCGAGCAGCTTTACCACTTCCACTAGGGAGGCCCAGGAATATGCCTTGAAATTCTGGACTCTAGCTGTTGGTTCTGGGTGGAACGTGTAGGCCTTGATTGACCATTATTGGTGCAATTTACGCAAGGATGTCTGCCCCGAATTGGCATGTTCTGACAGCACCCTAGTGTTTAACCAGTTGGTAGACGGTTCAATTTGACTGGACAAACTCCTGTTATTGCCAGCCGTACTGGTTGAGGGCCTCTTGTCCCAGTCCTGCCGGTAGCCATACCCGTGCCAATGGAGTTAGGGGCATCTTGTCTACAAGGCATGGAGAGGGAGCCCAGAGGGTGCCAGTACCGCTGTCATTTCTATGTCAAGAAAAGCATTACGTCTCTTATTTCCATTTGCGCCTTTCTGGGCAAAGAGGCGACAGGTCAGATGCTCTTGTGTCATCCAAGTAACTACCCATTTTGTTTATTTCCTTTTCTCACATGTCTTGTTCCCTATTAGTTTCCTGAAAGGAAACAAATGCGAATGAACAGACTCCATAAGAGGAAATGTCATGAAGTTGTAAACCTTTATTTTTAGTAAAATCTATGTACACAAACAATGTTCTCAATGCTTGAGTTCATGTGTACAGCCCCCGGTGATATTTTAAGCAAAGTTTCATGTTGTGTCGAGCCTTCTTATATTTTAAAAATAGCAATTTTGATGCTTATTAGTGCCCCTAGACCGCAGATGCACTTTTCACCCAGGTCTTCTGGCACTACAGAAGAATCCCAGACGTCCCCAGTTTACGTCCAGGGTCTGGAAAGCATTCATGGAATGCTTGGGCATCTTGGTCAGCCTCACTTCTGAGTACTACCCTTGGGCAGGTTGAATGAGTCAACCAGAAGTTGAGTAGGTTCCTGCAGTCATACTGCCAGGACCGGCCTGGGCGAGTACGCAAAGATCTCCCTGTGCCACCCCTGAACCCCACATGCTTTCAGTGTGTGTTGGGGTGCCAGCTGGTCCTGGATCCACTGAGTGGTTCCAGCGCGCAGAGGATACTTGGAACGCCAACCACGTTCGCATGCAGCATGCTGTGGGCCACCAAAAGGTCCAGGCAGACCGCCGCCGCAGTGTGGTGCTGGTCTTCGTTACAGGTCTGACTCTCAACCTGTAACCTACCCCTTCACCTGCCATGCTGGGAGCTGGGCCCGCGGTTTGTGGGGCACTTTAAATTCCTGAGGAGAGTGAATGAGGTCACATACAGATTACAGCTTCACTATCATATTAATGCCTCGTTCCATGTGTTTCTCCTCAGGCCGGTGGTTGAAGGTCCCCTTCATTAGGTCGAGGGGGCCCCTCCTCCACTGGACATCAGGGGTAACCTGGCTGACAGGACATCTTCGATTCAAGGTGGGGGAGGGGAGTAGGAAGGGTGTAGGAGGGTTATGGCCCAGAGGAGCGGTGCTGGGTCTCGCCTCCGGATGTCCTGGATTCGTCTCAGTTGCTGGATTTTCATCGTCCTGACTGTTTGTCGCTGTGACCCCGGTCGACGCTACCTGTTTACTTAGGCCACCGCACTCTCCAGTTCACATATCTTTAGTAATCATCCCTCATGTATAAATGTCCCCTCTTCCTCTTTGTTACTTGTGTGTTGTTGTTTCAACTGTGAGCTGAATGGATATACACTCACCTAAAGGATTATTAGGAACACCCATTCAATTTCTCCTTAATGCAATGATCTATTCAAACAATCACATGGCAATTGCTTCAATGCATTTAGGGGTGTGGTCCTGGTCAAGACAATCTCCTGAACTCTAAACGGAATGTCAGAATGGGAAAGAAAGGGGATTTAAGCAATTTTGAGCGTGGCATGGTTGTTGGTGCCAGACGGGCCGGTCTGAGTATTTCACAATCTGCTCAGTTTCTGGGATTTTCACGCATAACCATTTCTAGGGTTTACGAAGAATGGTGTGAAAAGGGAAAAACATCCAGTATGCGGCAGTTCTGTGGGCGAAAATGCCTTGTTGATGCTAGAGGTCAGAGGAGATTGGGCCTACTGCTTCAAGCTGATAGAAGGGCAACTTTGACTGAAATAACCACTTGTTACAACTGAGGTATGCAGCAAAGCATTTGTGAAGCCACAACACGCACAACCTTGAGGCAGATGGGCTACAACAGCAGAAGACCCCACCGGGTACCACTCATCTCCACTACAAATAGGAAAAAGAGGCTACAATTTGCAAGAGCACACCAAAATTGAACAGTTGAAGACTGGAAAATATTTGCCTGGTCTGATGAGTCTCGATTTCTGTTGAGACATTCAGATGGTAGAGTCAGAATTTGGCGTAACCAGAATGGAGAACATAGATCCATCATGTGCCAATTGGGCATCGTTTAAATGCCACGTCCTACCTGAGCATTGTTTCTGACCATGTCCATCCCTTTATGGCCAACATATACCCATCCTCTGACGGCTACTTCCAGCAGGATAATGCACCATATCACAAACCTCGAATCATTTCAATTTGGTTTCTTGAACATGACAATGAGTTCACTGTATTAAAATGGCCCCCACCAGATCTCAACCTAATAGAGCATCTTTGGGATGTGGTGGAACGGGAGCTTCGTGCCCTGGATGTGCATCCCACAAATCTTCTTCAACTGCAAGATGCTATCCTATCAATATGGGCCAACATTTCTAAATAATGCTTTCAGCACCTTGTTGTATTAATGCCAAGTAGAATTAAGGCAGTTCTGAAGGCGAAAGGGGGTCAAACACAGTATTAGTATGGTGTTCCCAATAATCCTTTAGGTGAGTGTATTATTATTACACCTTAAACCACCTAGTGACGACGTGCCTGTGTGCTGTCTTAGGGTTTAATATACTGTTGGCCTAAGGGAAGCTGCTCATATACTCCTGCGTTATACTGCATCTCTACCACTTTGGTTCATTAAACCTATGTGCAATTTACCCTGAATGTGGTTCCTGTCTTAAAAGTACAGTAATTTTATTTATAAATAAATGGCCGCACTTATCTTAAATTGTGCTTTTCTTGTGATGTGGCAAGATGGCTAGATGTAAAAATAAAACTATGGCAGCATCTCAAATCACATACTTTGCCATATATCAGGCTATTTAAGATTAGTACATATGTTACTAACCATAGTATGCTAAAACAGTATGCCAAATGTTCCCGGATGGCATTCTGTTTTCAGTTGAGGGGAGGAGGTGAGGGAGAAATCAAACTCAACAAATCGCTGTGACGGGTGGGTGGCATCATACCAGGTGTGGCCTCCTGGTTTCAGTTTGGGGGTTAATTACCATGTGATGACACTGTTGATAGGTGTACTGCCATCAGCTTATGATGACTGACAAACATCTCTCTCAGGTTTCCTATTTTAACTTGTTGTGCTATTTCAGACAGAAAACACCACATGAGATTAACAACACTTTAATGGATATAACATGAACATAACACATACTAATGTACACAACTCAATTATTTGGCGAATGGTTCTGTACCTTAGGACAACCACACCAACATAGTAAGATAGTGTATATACATTGCTTTTATTCACAACATGTAATGGCAGTTATGAATAGCAATTATTTTAAGTGATGAGCTTGGTACGCAGTACCAAAACCCCCAAAGCCATTGTAAACCATGTATACCACTGATAATACATACTACCATTACATCTGGCTCCCTTAACAGACCCCATCGACCAAGCATGCATTCTTATTAACATTGAAGCCTGATGGACAATTGAAACTACTCATCCTGTGCACAAGTATGCATACCTGACGTCCCCTGATGATGACCATAGCAACCACTTACACCCCAACCAACTCATGTGTTCTCATTGAGAACCCAGTCTGCCTAGGCAAGATGAAGGATCATCTTATATGAGAGAATCCATGATTTGATGACCTCCAACATTGTTGGTTCTATTTGTCCTAGGTTCCCGGGACCAACCTGACCATACAATCCGGGCCATTTGGATTTGAAGACCTGGGATACCATACACAGCAAATTCTCTGGTGTTAAATGAACACCCTAAGTGTTAAATTAACACTCTCAGTGTTTATATCCAACTATATAAACACTGAGAGTGTTACTTTAACACTGAGGGTCGTGACTTAACGCCAGAGAATTTGCTGTGTACTTGCAAAGCAGGCGTCTCAAATGGATAACTTCACAAGCAGTCGCGCCCAAACAAATTACCCAGACAGGGAAGGGAAACGCATGGGGCGAGGTGGCTATACCTCATCCCACCGATTGTCCAGATCTAGAGTCAAGGGACGAATACCACACCAGCGGCCTGCAACACTGCACTCCCTTGCCAAAACCCCTGGGGGTACAACCAGTAAAAAATTCACCCCGCTCAAGGCACATATTCTCATGCAACCGCTGGCCTGCGCATGAATAATTACCGTCATCTTATTGCAGAATATATTACTTGAAGAACTCCGAAACCCAGGAGCCTTGCTACCGTAACCTTGTCCAAACATTGAAAACCAAACAACACCTACCATAAAACCATTAACGGAATACAAGATATAAACCATGCCATCCACCCTAACATATGAACATATACATACATCAAACACGACAAGCGAAAAACTAACAAACTGTTATACCAACTGACCTAGTGATTAATCAAATACACACTCATTGAGTTTGTCTTTTAGGCATCCGAAATGTCGTTGTATTCAGTCTGATGTAATACTTGTAAGCACAGGAAGACCATCGACCCATGCACTTCAGAGTTGATTTCGATTTAGTACAGTGGCAGCACTGTTGCGGAAGGAATGGGCAGGTACAGCTCTGAAGACAGTCCACACAGATTGCATAGTTGGCGAAGATGTGAAGTAAAACAGTAGCGTTTTAATGGGTTTGTCGATGTAAATGATTAATCAAGGATCACCAGCGTGTTTCATGGTCATAGGTATTGAGTCATGGAGTGCAAAGAACAAGTATTATTAATACAAGAAACAACAACAGAAATTATTTTGCCAATTTTGTCTGTATTGGAACTTTTCAACGTCATTGTAAACGTGTCTTTACCCATTATTAGATCTGATAAAGTGACATTTAACATAAAATTGTTGTTGGGCTTGTATGTTGACCAAACCTGTAGAAAGCAGTCATGCACACTGACTGTAAAATAATTTAGTTATATGCTCGAATCACCCTTCTCTAAACTTGGACACCAAAACGTGCAAAAAATAGGGTTATGGGCAATAATTTATCAGCGATTACAGGCCTCGGTTTATGCATCCCATTAAGAAGGAGCCGAGTAATATTGAGAAATTACCTTAAATACTAGGGGAATATTGATCCTGGTATCGAAGATTAACTTTAATCCATGCAAAGCAATGCTTTAATAGATGTAGACTGCATTTGCGTTATTAAAAACAGTGAACCATAAAAGCACACACCAAAGGTATATTAAAAGTTTTGTGGAAAATGAAAATGACCTGCAGGAAGTAGTATAATATCACCATGCAGATTCATATAGTTTTAAAGGGGAACACCAACAAAATTAAATAATTTGCCTATGTTCCTAAATCACAAATAATAATTTGAATGTCACTCTCACCAAGCAACTCTCTCACCAAGGGAGATCAGAGCCGACAGGGCTGGTTCTAGCTGGGGGCAAAGCCTGTTCGCCTTGCAACACTATATTATGCTGGCAACACAAACTCAGATTTTCTTTTCAAAATAATAGCACTCGTAGTTCATTACAATAATTATTGTTAATTCATTGCATAGATAGGTAGTGGGTTCATGTTCATGTGTTGCTAACATTTGACTATTGTTGCATAAAACAGACTCTAGTGAATGTTTCTCAAAAGTAATTGTGTTTTCACATGAGACACTGACAATATATTCAATCAAATTCTGTGTACAACATATTGGTTACTGTCATGAAAAGTTGTTATTGAAAACATGTTTCCTGGAGGATCTGTGTTGCATGTGACAACTGTGCGAATGCGCATGACGCCCATGAGCTGACATTTTCCGTTTTTAGCAGACAAGTCAGAAAATGCTCAGCTCAGCTCTGATCTCCGTTGGTGAAAGAGCTGCTTGATGAAAGTGACATTCAAATAATTACTTAAAGTGATTTAGAAACGTAGACAAATTATAGAATTTCATCGGTATTCCCCTTTAAAACTATCTTTTAATACATTTTAATTTTTACACATAACCCACTCATTGTACATGCTTAAAAATTTATACAACTTAGCCTTTGTTTAGAGTTCACTAACGGTTAGTGACTAACCTAATTAAGGAATTATACACTTTGATATGTTTTGACCTTTAAGCTTTTACTTTGACGTTTTTCTCATTATGCTGAACCTATGACGTCACTTTTAGTGTTGCTAGCAGAATGCTAGTCACAATAAGTATAGGGAAATATAAGTAAAATAAAACAGTTCCACAGCTTCAGACTAGTTGAACAATCAAGTAGGAAGATGCAAGTTTCCAAAACAATTGCGGACAAAAACTGTGACGTTTTGAGACCCAGAAATACCTGCATTGTAAAATTTGCCAGAAATACACCATACACCCAATGCTAACAATTTAGACACCAACCAATAATAACAAGCCATACATTTGACCAACGAAACACAGATACCCAAGTAGCAGCAGGTGAAGGACCGTAATAAAACTAATGCAACACGCAAAGTGTGAGTAAGATAACATACTGTACGATTGGTTGAAATTAAAAGTGGACAAATACATCACCTGAATGGAGTCCCTGTAGCTAGGATACAAACCCCACCAGAGCAGGCAAAGAAATGTGTCTAAAATGCAGGAAACCAGGTAACACCTGCCACAACCACCTCCCAACTATTGTAGTAAGTAATAATGATAAAATGGTTGCCCAAAGCACTTGTCTGTGCCCGGCAACCAACTCCAACCACATGAGAGGAATAAAAAACAATTGTGGAAAAAATGAATCACAGTCCCCCAAAACAAACCCAACCGGACAGCATTGCGCACTGAACCAAAAAATTAGCTTACGCCTGTGAGCACACTGATGCATTAAATACGCTGCATAATTACCATGTGACTACACTGTTGATAGATGTAGTGCCATCAGCTGATGATGACCGACACACATCTCACTCGGGATTCCTACCTGAACTTGCTGTGCAATAAATACAAAAAAAGAAAATCTCGACTTATGGCATTTAAAGGGGAAATTGGCAGTTGCGTCATCCATTTTTCGTCTGAATTACATAAATAAACCCATTTAGAAGAATGTGCTTGAGCTTAGTTCAACAGTTGTACCCCAACATAATCCAAATCATAACGGTCGGGGGCTTAGGAAAATGCTACGAAATGAATAAGAGTGTAGCAATCAAATAGTTTATAATTATTGTTATGCACTATATATAAAAATATATATCCACAATAACAGTCTTCAGTGCAGATGGCTCTTAGATTAATTGGACTGTATTTACCTTGACATTTATAAGTCATAAGACTTGGGCATATGAAATCTGTTCCAAAAGCTGTATTTGGGTGGGTAGATGTGTTCCCCCCAATATACAACTCCCTCCTACGTCTCTGCTGCTATGAGCAGCCAAGAAAAATCTACAGCTTCAGCTTTCCATTCTGTATCCTCAGGTACGGACAGTTCACATAACTTGATACATTTGAGCACATATTATCCAGAAGCCCAGATATGCCGTCTAGGAAGGATTCCAACCACGTGTGCATTATGTGCTTCTACAAAGTCAGATAGTAGTTTAAGTGTTTCAGTCTGCACAGTCCTGAAGCAGATCCGTTGCTAGACCATCACTACCACTTGGTCTTTAATCTAGATCATTTGAACAGCTGAGGCCTGTTCCCAAAAAAGGAAACCTAGTATCAGATAGTATCCAACTGTGCTGATAACTGTCTGTGTTATCATTCTGCTCCCTTGTTGTAACCTCAATTTTGTTGTCTCATAGAGCGTGTGTGATCTCATAGTTTATCTTGACATGGAGTTACTGCTGATTGCTAATGTAATTGAGGTAATAGGCACACTGGCTGTGATGGTGGAAAGGGGGATTAAGACAGGTTTGCCTACAGTATGTTATTGACAAGTGAAGAATTTGTTTCTGCAAGGTGTGTGAAACCTCAACTCTGTAAACTAAAATCAAGAATCACACCACACTATATGAAGACAAGATGTTTTTAGACAAGATGGTGTTGATTTCATATATTTCTAATTTAACTGAAAAAAAGAGACCAAAAATCTAGAAAATATCTAGGAAACATTTCCACACCGTGGGCTGTACTGCCCTGCCATGATAACCAGTTTAGCGTTAAAGGGAAATACAAATAGGTAAATCAAACACATATGTACATATTTTATAAATGTACATTTTTTAGTGCAGGGCGATGTCCTACCTCATTGCAAATATGTTATTTCATTTTAATCTTCATTGCTAAACTGTAAAACATGCATTACCTTGCACTTTAATCTATATGCAACTAATACAGGCGTGAATGATGAGATGAATGACATTGCCAATGTCAACATGCATGTATTTTTTTATGTAATACCCATGTGGTTAAAGCAGACTATACTCACAGGACACTTAATTAGGTATACCTTCCTAATACTGGGTTTGACTTCAGAATTGCCTTAATTATTTGTGGCATATATTCAGCAAGGTGCTGCAGGCCATTTGAGTACAGTGACCTAATTCTCATGTTCAAGAAACCTGTTTGAGATGATGTGAGGTTTGTGACATGGCACGTTATCCTGCTGGAAGTAGCCATAAGATGATGGGTACACTGTGGTCATAAAGGAATAAACGTGGTCAGAAAGAAAACTCAGGTAGGCTGTGGCATTCAAACAATGCTCAATTGGTACTAAGGGGCCCAAAGTGTGCCAAAAATATATGAACCAAACTATTACACTACCAAAACCAGAATGAACCATTGCTACGGCTGGATGGATTTATGCTTACTTGTTGTTTATGCCAAATTCTCACCTGACCATCTGAATGAAACAGCGGAAATCGAGACTCATCAGACCAGGCAACGTTTTTCCAATCTTCAATCATCCAATTTTGGTTGTCCATGCAAATTGTCTCCTTAGTTTCCTGTTGTTAGCTGACAAGAGTGGCACCTGGTGTGGTCTTCTGCTGCTGTAGCTTATTTGCTTCAAGTTTCGACTTATTCTGCATTCAGCGATACTATTCTGCATACCTTGGTAGTAACAAATGTTTATTTGAGTTGCCGTTGCCCTTCTCTCAACTTGAACCAGTATGCCATTTACCTCTGACCTCTGCCATCAACAAGGCATTGTTGCAGAGAGAAATGCTGATCACTTGTTTTTTTTAAAGCAATCTCTGTAAACCCTAAATATAGTTGTAGTAATCTCAGTAGATCAGCACTTTCTGAAAACTCAAACCAGCCCATCTGGGACCAACAAACATGCCACTTTCAAACTCACTTAAATTACCTTTTCTTCCCCATTCTGATGCTTCGTTTTAACTTTAACAGATTGTCTTGGCCATGTCTACATGCCTAAATGCATTGACTTGCTGCCATGTGATTGGCAGAATAGATTATTGTGTTACCAAGCTGTTTAACCGGTGTACCTAATGAAGTGGCCAGTGAATGTAAACTTTAAGTTTCTATGAAATAATATTATTATTATTTGGCCTAGTATATTATTGCTGAAGGCACACAGTACAGTAACTACTGTATATGTACACATAAAGCTCCATTCAAATGAGGCTATTGCTTATTTATATTCAGTTCTGTAACGTCCGACCCTGGATGGGCTGAGTATGGACTATTGCTTTGGACATTTCCCTGTTTTTTTCCTGTGCTCCCTCATGTGTTGTGTTTTGGCTCCCTCTTGTGTCTGTTTCATGTATTGTTTTGAGTTAGGTCTGTTTGGTGACGTCAGTGTTTTAGTTCCCAGGTGTCTTGTGTTTGTCATTAGTTATTTAGTATTTAGCCCTCATGTTTCCTTGTGCACCCGATCAATGTTCCTGTTGCGTGTTCTCCCGAGTGTTGTCTTCTATGTACCGTTTAGCCCCTCGTGGCAGTTTTGAGTTACCAAAGTATTTAGTTATTAAACCACTGTTGAGTTTGCAATTCCTTCGCTCCTGTCTCTTTTCATCTCGCCTATGGAACACTGTGACAAGTTCATTTCAAAGTTGACATTTTACTTAGAGGCTAATATGCTGTTCTGTTATCAAACTGGAAAAATAACTATAATCAACTAACATAAATAAATTACAATTTGTGCTAAAACAATATAAAATGAATATTACGCCTCAAATTCATATCGGCCATTTTGGTAATTCCATTACTAATCTGGAAGGAAAATCTACAATCATTTATTCAGTTTATTGAAAGTGAAACTTAAAAAAGTAATGTTAATTTCCTGCTCCCTCTCTGATTATTTTTTAGAAAAACACCATAGATTGCTAGATGTATAGACATTTGAGATTTGGCTGTGATGAATCTAGTTGAACAAATGACCCCTCTTTCTTTTCAAGAGACCTTGCCCTTTCAGAAGATGTCAGTGGTTCATTTCCAGGTTCACAAGCTATTAAAGCTACCGTCCACGACTTTTGTGATTGCAATATTATTTTTTGGCCTGTTACAGATCTTGTGGTAAATGTAAAGAGCGGAGGCAGATGCAGGTTCAAGGATTAATTGAAACAAAATTAGGACACAGGTAATGTCAAAACCAAGACACGTACGCATACCACGTCTAACAGAAGATAATAAACGACAAATTAGGCAACCTCCTGGAGAGCTTATATACCCATAGGAATACACAATAATCATGTGGAAGTAGTAGCACCTGTGTACGTGAAATGGCAACATGCAGAAACTAGAGGGCGCACC
>JACXGM010025622.1:0-15226 GCA_016801145.1 Umbra pygmaea | reverse complement strand
CTTTTTCCTTCCCACAGACTTCCCACTGAGGTGCCTTGATACAGCACTCTGGGAACAGCCTATTTGTTCAGAAATTTCTTTCTGTGTCTTACCCTCTTGCTTGAGGGTGTCAATGATGGCCTTCTGGACAGCAGTCAGGTCGGCAGTCTTACCCATGATTGTGGTTTTGAGTAATGAAACAGGCTGGGAGTTTTTAAAACCCTCAGGAATCTTTTGCAGGTGTTTAGAGTTAATTAGTTGATTCAGATGATTAGGTTAATAGCTCGTTTAGAGACCCTTTTCATGATATATATTTTCAAAATAATGAACTTTATCACAATATGCACATTTTTTTAGAAGGACCTGTATACTGTGTGTTTGTGTGTCTTTATGTGTGTGTATGCTGTGTGTTTGTGACTGTTTGTATGTATGCTCTGTGATTGTGTCTGTGTGTGTTTGTGTGTGCAATAGTTTCAGTTTTTGTCTGTGCTTTTAGGTGTGGTTGTTTGTGTTTGTGTGAGTTTGTGTGTGTTTGTGTCTGTTTGTGTGTATGCTGTGTGTTTGTGATTGTTTGTGTGTGTATGTGTTTATGCTGTGTTTTTGTGTGTGTATGCTGTGTGTCGGTGTATGCCAGCACATATTGAAACATATGATTAAATGAAGTCCAGGTATCCATGGTATATAGTCTACATTAATATAAATTAGTTCCAGGTATCCATGGTACATGGTCTACATGATTGTAAATTAATTCCAGGTATCCATGGTATATAGGCTACATGAATATAAATTAAATCCAGGTATCCATGGTATATGGTCTACTTGAATCTAAATTAAACCGAGGTATGCATGGTATATGGTCTACATCAGGCATCTCCAACCCTGGTCCTGGAGATCTACTGCCCTGATTGTTTTCACTCTAACCTTATTTTAGTACACCTGATTGTAATTATTATCTGGTTTATAAGCTGAATGAGGCTACATTATATGTTTTTGGAGGGAAAATCTACAGGATGGTAGCTCTCCAGGACCAGGGATGGAGACCCCTGGTCTACCTAAATCTAAATGAAGTCTAGGTATCCATGGTACTGTACAGTATATGGTCTACATGAATCTAAATGAAGTCTAGGTATCCATGGTATTTTACAGTATATGGTCTACATAAATCTAAATGAAGTCTAGGTATCCATGGTACTGTACAGTATATGGTCTACATGAATCTAAATGAAGTCTAGGTATCCATGGTACTGTACAGTATATGGTCTACATGAATCTAAATGAAGTCTAGGTATCCATGGTACTGTACAGTATATGGTCTACATAAATCTAAATGAAGTCTAGGTATCCATGGTACTGTACAGTATATGGTCTACATAAATCTAAATGAAGTCTAGGTATCCATGGAATATGGTTTACATGAATCTTAATTATTGCGGATTCTGGCTAATGTCTTTATCTGCCATACTGATTAAATTACTCATTTTCCAGATGAGGTAAGAAATATTTGGCTGCTGATCAACCAGCCTTGAAGGTCTTGAACAGGAAAAATACAGTTGGATAACTGTGCTAACTGTGTAAATGCCTGGACAGAAAAAAGACGGAACATTTCAGTGCTTAATAAACAGAAACATTTGTATTTTATGAAAACAGAACAGGTTTTTGCCTTCTGTTTATGGCTCTGAGTGAAACCAGCCCCTCTGAGTCCCAGAGCGACACCATTAGATCAGTGTCACTCTCTACCTCTACCCTAGTCCTTCTCTCTGTCATCCCCTACCCTTGTTTTCCAATATGAATATCCCTTTTTCTGTTCATCTCTTCAGTTCTATATTTTCCTATTCTCCTCTTAACTTATATCTTTTTCTATCCATCTCTTTACTTCTATTTTTATTTATCGCTTAACTTCATCACTTCAAAATCACTTCATCTTAACTACTATCTATATCTAGTCATCTCTTCTGTCCATTTCTATTTACAGTTCCAATCAATTTTTTCAACCCTAATTGCAAATTGAGTTCATTTCAATTTACTGACTTTCAGCTGGAACGAACCAATCAAATTCAACTGCAAATGCAAATGATAATGACTTCTCCAGTCTCAAAATGATTCAACCCCTTCATGGCAAGCATCTTTAGTGCTTAGTAGAGCACCCTTCTGCTGTTATGACCTGCTGCAAACAAAATGCATAGTCAGACACCAGCCTCTGGCAGCATTCCTGAGGAATCTTAGCCCATTCCTCATGAGCGATAGCCTCCAGTTCAGTAATATTCTTGGGTTTGTGTGCTGCAACCACCTTCTTCAAATCCCACCAGATATTTTCTATGGGGTTCAAGTCAGGTGACTTTTTCTGCCCCGTCCAGAAAGTGTAACCACCATTCCCTTTGGCTGAAACTTTGACCCTGCGAACTATGCTTCCAACGGTGTCTCTGGGAATATTCTGTGCCTTTCACTATCTTTTTGTATCCTGTTCTTTGTTTGTGAGGGGCAATGATCTCTTAACTTTTTGGACCACTCTTTTGACCCAACCTTGTTTTACACATGCAGTCAAACATGACACTCAACAACCCCCAAGCCAGTTCAGTTATTTCTTATGTTCCAGCTCAAGCACGCCTGGTGCAACTAATTAAGCCCTTGATTATTTGCATCAGGTGTGCTTGAGACAACACCTGTTTTGCATATTTGTGCTCTTGTGAGGGATTCAAATCAGGGGGTTGAATAATTTTGAGACTGGAGAAATCATTATGAGTTCAGTTGGATTTGGGCAATGTATTGACATTCTTTAGTTCTGCTCTCTTCTTCCTCTCTCCACCTCAATACACTTTGGTCTCTCAATCTTCTTTCAATCTTCTTCACAACTTCTCTGTTTATCTTCCTCTCACTCTCTGTGTTGTAAACAGACCATGTTTATGTTCTGCTGGCTTTATTCTTTATGTTCTCTCATCATTTGTCTCCCTACCACATTCTTCTTCCCTCTCCATCTCCATATCTCATCTTCCCTGTGCGTTCTCTTTTAGCCCACACTGTGGGATGTGCTGGGGTGCCTGAATTAATAATAGCTTATACTGTAGGGTGTGATAACATTGTCAATAACATAATTATGACCTAATTTAATTTCAGAAATTGAGTTATTGACTTAGTTGCAGGACCATGTGGCCGCCTACACACAAACGCAGATCATCTTTCCTTCTGCATATATCTCCGAAAACACATTCCTACCTCACTAATTTTCTTGTGTCACATTTCACATTTCTATTCCTGTTTTCATATGTTTCATGGAAACATTTAGTTTGGGGTGACTAAAAGGAAATCTTTTCAGTCATATGATGCTAAATGCAACATAGATTTTAAGATTGTTTTTGCTAGTGGTGCCACAAAATGTCGCTCACAATTTCAATAAGAATAGAATTGTGAAGTATGAAATCAATTATGAAATCTCTCATTTTGTATGTTGTGAATGTACTGTATATACAGCTGTTTGCTACTTAAGAGCCTCTTCAATATTATTGAGTCAAACACATGTCTCTGGAAAATGAATCATTGCAAATAGGCTAACTAGCTAATTTGTAGATTGTGTTTGGCCTTCCCCATGCTTTTTATAATGTAGATATTTTAATCGGTGCCATTTACCAGACTAATGGCCCAATCCCAAAGGATCCCTATAGATTTGTAGAGAGCTGAGAGGATTGGCTGGGCCTAATAAGCTAGAACTTCCAACTAGCCTGTCAGAGAGGAGGTTAGAATTATTACCATCTCTTTCATCAGTCAATTTGTCATAGTGCAACTGCCCCCAAACATTGGGTCACAACCCCACGTGAGGTTGTCTGATTTGAAAATGAGGTAATTAACTGCTTTTTTTCTTGGTGTAGAACTGGGAGTAGCTGCAAACTGTGGTTGTATTTAACATTAGGGTTTCTGTTTTCTTCCTAAAAATGTGGCTCAAATATATTGTGACCCCATTTCAGACAGATAAGACTCCCGGAGTATGTTTTTTATATTTATTTCCTTCATTTTCTTTAGAACACAATGGTTTAGTCAGTAAATCACATTGGCAGAGAAATAACAAACAATCAATGATGATGTTGTTTTTGGATAAGATCACAAACAATTATTGTATGATCTTCTTTGAGGCATTTCACATATCCTTCAGATTTAAATATGATTACGAAACATGTTTTACAAAACCCTGGCTTGATTTTATCCAAAGGCGCTTACGGTACTCCAATGCTTTTTACACAGGGGTGGTCCTTGGAATCAAACCCACAACCTTGTTGTTGGAAGAGCCTTGTTCTACCAGCAGATATATTCAGTATCAATGAGATTCAAACTGTGAATAACGTGTTATTATTCATACAGTCCAACATCAACCAAGGCACGTCAATCTTTTGGCCTTATGGCTGCTGTGATCAGCTTTCATAGTTTACCAAAGGCACAAAACCACTTCACATATCAGCAGATCCAGAAACTCACTCCAGCCATTGTTCCTCAAGATTGATGGAAATCTAATAGAATTTCAACATATCACAGATGGAAGTGCCTCCTAGGACATCTGTTGCAGTCTATGGCAGTAACTTATCTGTCGGTTCTGTTGTTAGAATAGCCAAACAGGCTAATTAAGCCAACTTTTAGAAATATCCCCATGGAGGTGGGAAAAACAGAGTTATTTTAATGCTTTAATTAAGGTTTACAGTCTTGATAGTTATTATCTATTTATTGGTGTTTCAACTATTTGGTTGTGTAAACAAACACCTCCTTTGGGAGACTTACAGCAACAACGTTCAGTTTTTTATTCCCGCTGGTGCCGTGCATACAAATTCTCAAGAATTATTAGATCTACGTTACTTTGAATGAACGTATCAGCTAAACGACATGCATTATTACTATATTATTACTATATTATTACCATATTATTACTATATTATTACTATATTAACAAGTGTCTCTCATCTCTGTTGTTTTGCTCCAGTCAGCTGTGACTGCAGCAGTGTGTCCTGCCCAGGGAAAGACAGTGGGTCAGAGCTGGGCAGCAGTGAGGGCTCACTCATGTGCTGTGGGCAGGGTGGGCAGAACCTGGTGGCAGCCATGCCACCAGGGGGACACTACCACAGTGTCCACTGTGAGCCCACACAGACCCTTCACCTGCAACAGGACAGTGAGCAGCGCCAAGACTCCAGGTGAGAACAACACTGACTTGTCCTGACCAGAATACCATAAACAATGGAATGTAGAGACATGACACAGGACAGCTAATACTATTATCAGTAGTGTAACTACAGTACTCACACAGCTCATGCTATTATCAGTAATGTACTGTAACAACGGTACTTACTGTAAACAGCAAATGCTATTATCAGTAATCAAACAACATTAGTTATACAGCTAATACTATTATCAGTAGTGTAACTACAGTACTCACACAGCTCATGCTATTATCAGTAATGTACTGTAACAACGGTACTTACTGTACACAGCAAATGCTATTATCAGTAATCAAACAACATTAGTTATACAGTTAATACTATTATTAGTAATGTAACTACAGTACTTAAACAGCTAATGACATTATCAGTAATGTAACAACAGTACTAATACAGCTAATGCTATTATCAGTAATGTAACAACAGCACTTGTACAACTATTATTACTATCAGTAATGTAGTTAATTATTACAGCTAATGCTACTATCAGTAATTTGTACAGCTACTCCTAACCCCATTAATATAATTATCTAACTGACAAACATATTATTTATCATCCTAGACAGCTAGACGGTGAATGTAATCACTATAACTGTCTGATATATATGTATAGTTATTATCTGCTACAGCATTAGTTTAGTCCTAGTGCAGCAGCTTGTATTATGCTCAACATTCACTGGTCAGAATAATATTATCTCTGGTCCTGATGTTCACCAAAGCCTTCTAACAAGATATTCAGTTCATCTATACATTATGTGTCTGTCACCGTGGCCAAACAGGAAATAGTGCTCATAAAAGACAGGATGGGGACTCTTTATTGGGTACGATGTAACTTAGACCATCTCCATCCAGACAGGCAACTAAACTTGTGTCTCGAGAGAGAGCAAGAGAGATTGATAGAGAGAAAGATGGGGGGGTAGGACAAAGCCTACTCCTTCATGAAGACAGGGGAGAAAGAAAGAGGGTTCTTCTCACATCACTCAAGAGCTTTGCACAAAATCCATAATGAGCCAACTGACAGGAATGATTATGTAGGAGATCACAGCGACGCATGGAGAAATATGACCTGGATCCACATTCACAGGGGGCAGGATTCCCACCATAATACAAGTATTGTAAACTTTGAGCGTCCACAGGCTGCCATTATGCCAACTAACCAGGTGACTATTTATCCCAACATTCAGGGTTAGGGTTAACCCCTTTGTGTCATCAAAGCCTGTTAGTGACACACAAGAGTACCCATGGTCTCTGTGTCAAGCCCCCTCCTATTCTTAGCCCTAAATGCCCATTCATAACTGCTGAAGGTCCCCTTTCATTTATTCATGAAATCACTCCTGGATCATCCGTTGTTGCCTTTGGATGTGGCCCGTTTTCAAAGCAGTGACACAAGTCACCAACTAACCCTCGTGTGGAGTGAAGGCAATTCTTTCATTTTCTCTTGGTGAACGCAGCACGCTGAGAGTTGGGGTTGCTAGGACATACTTGGTCTAACTTTTAGTTATGTTGGGTTCTCTGGGGTGAGATGTCCTCTTTTGTGGAGCGAGAGTGAGCTAACCCTGCTGTTGTTCGTGGCCTGAAAGCTGCGCCATGTGGGAAGCACCACTTGGCAGGACCCGGATAGCCTGGGCAGTTATCTATCAACAGCGGTGGCTATTAGTGCTCATATTCCCTGTGTCGTCTTAACAGCTTGTTTCCTTTTGCAGGTCATCTGCCTTCCAGAGATCCCTAGCCTCGCCCGACCCATGCGGCAACTCCAATGGAACCAGGACTCTTCCTCTCCCCTATCCCATCAAACAGGAGACTTCCACAGGCTACAAGAGCTCGCAGACCACAGGGCTTCAGGCCACCACCCAGGTTGGCTTCCAGAGCGGCAGGGGTAGCATGGGGGTGTGTCGGGGGGAGATGGAGGGTCCCCTCGGCAGAAGAGGTGGCAGCAGCTCGGGCAAAGCTCTATCGGCAGAGGCGGCATACCCGTTTAATAATGAAGATGGCTCCTCCCCGCTGCCTTTGTCCCCCGGCGCCTCACGTCATTCAGCGCGGCTGCTCTCTGCCAGCAGCCTGAAGAGACGCTGCCTGTCGCTGGCCTCCCAGTCAGCCACCACCAGCGGGAACTCAGCTAGTGCCGTGGCTAACGCCGTAATCACCGCCGCCGAGGGGATCGATATCACCGCCATCATCTGCTCATCCCAGATGTCCGTGGTTGCCTGCGTCAACGGGCTCCGGACAAACTCTTCATCCCTGCCCAGCTCCGGCTTCTCCACCAAAACTTCCCCCCGCAGGCCCCCCCCGCCCCACCAGCAGCAAAGAGGCCCCCAGCTGTCCTCATCCCAGGGCAATTGTCAGCTTCCCTCCCCCGCTGCCTGCCTGTTGTCCCTCTCGCCGGACTCCACCTCGTCCTCCGTGTCATCTCTGGAGCCGGAGCAGCAGAACCAGACCCAGGGACCGTGTGAGGAGCCTGGCTCCATGCAGCCGGGGCCGGGGGGCAGAGGCTCCGAGGGGCTGGGGTTGCTTATGGGTGGGGCCCTAATGACAGGAGGCCTGCTGGGGAACGCGTCTCTGCCGGGGGAGGCATGTGAGAGGGCGGCCAGTGGAGCTCTGAAACAGGAGCCTGTGGATGACTTCTCCCCCGGCGAGGAGGAGCTCTTTCAGCACCATTACAACCTCCATCACCCACACTTGACTGGCCGTCCTGCTGCCAACCACCTCCGCTCTCAACCCCATCACCTGGCCCCCCCACGGCCCTCTATGCCCCCGCCCTACCACCTGCACCAGTATGGAGTTCCCAGCCCGGGGAGCCTCTTTCACCTCCAGAACCAAAACCAGCCCACGTCCTCTTCATCCTCTGCCCTAGCGGGCCCCAAGGCAGTAGCCCCCGGTGGTGAACGAGAGGACAGCTTTGGCGACAAGCAGGTGTGCCGCTGGATCGACTGCTGTGCTGGCTACGACCAGCAGGAGGAGCTGGTGAGGCATATTGAGAAGGTGCACATCGACCAGCGCAAAGGGGAGGACTTCACCTGCTTCTGGGCCGGCTGCATCCGCCGCTACAAGCCCTTCAACGCACGCTACAAGCTTCTCATCCACATGAGGGTCCACTCTGGGGAGAAGCCCAACAAGTGCATGGTGAGTCCGTCCCAACCGTAGACATCCTGGTTCTGTGATGGGGCCAGCCTGCTGGTTCTGTTTGTTTTCACCATATTGATATAACCACTAGAATGTGCAACTTCTTTTCAGTCTGTGATGTCTGGTCAGACAAACATTTTGAATAGACCTTTGTATCGTTCATCTAACCTCACCACCCAAGTCCAGAGCCAAGCTGTGGCAATCAGCTGTAAATGTTGTTCACTGTCTACTCCTTAGCATTGGACCAATAGGAAGCCATCATTATAAGTTCCATTTCAGTGAATACAATATACGTATATTTACTATATGAACTTTAACTTCTCCAGCTGATGCGAACAAGTCCAAGTTTGACTATAGCCAACCAAAGGCCTCATTTTCACTAAGCAGGCCAAGGGAGCTTTAAGCAAAACATCCATTTTGGAGCTGGTGTGTCTGTGTCAAACATGAGCGGGAGGTGCTTTTTCTGGATTATATTGATGTCAAAGTAGTCACTAATATAGCTGTTGTTTGGTATTTCGTAGAAGTTGGAAATAGATTTGTGTCCAATCTAAAATGCCTCTTTTGTTTGCTTGGAACAGATGTGCTGTTTCACAAGGGATAGTTTGTTACCAGAAACCCATGGTAATATCCTTAGAGAATATTGTTCATACATTAATTCAATATTTAATGAAATAGGAGGCAGTTTCCAAAAACATAAACTTAAGAAAAAAGAAACATTTTTATTGAAAATTATTGTCACAGTATATATATATATTTTTTAATCACAGTATTTTTGGTAGAATTTTTCATACACACTGTTTCCATTGAAGAAACGTGTTGTTATAATTTGCTAGGTATAGATGGTCACTATATAAATAGCTTTGTGGTTGTACTCTTTACAGGTGAAACTCTCCTATTCCAAAAGCCAACACACTAATCAACGTCAAGCTGTCACTCCCAGTCATCCCTTAGCAAATGGAAAAAGCCCTCCAACCGTAAGAATGATTTAGTCCAAATACACAATTAGTCCACAATTTGTGTAGGACGAAGTCGTGTTTATTTTCACTAGCTCAGCTTTTTTTAAGATGGGTTTCAGATCATGAAAAACCAACACATCTGGTTAACATAACCAAACAATGCATACACTTGATCCCTTTAAATGGGAGCGTTAAATGTTTAGCTGTCCCACAAGTATTAAGTGAATTTACTTTTCATCCAAACCAAACACAGTGAAATACGTAGTAGTGTAGTGACAGAAGGAGTAAAGAGCAGAGGGACGCCTGCTGAAGTCTCTTGTCTTGCTCAATTCAAACTGTTACCCAACCCCTGTCACAAATGTTTTACTCACATTGGGTTAAACTGTCCCAAACATAATATTTTTTATTGTGCAATATGGTTGTACACTTGCAACACACATAAACATATTTTATTTCAATTTATTATTTTATTAAATCCAGGCAATGTTTGTTTTTAAATGAAATTGTCCAATTAGCTGACTTCTAATCGTTAGGATAGTGTGGGAATTGCTGAGTGTTAAACGGGTTAATTACACACCCAGTTAAGTGTTTGTGTTTAATTAACACATAACACTGCTTTACGTACATTGTTAACTACATTTTATTGGAATTGTTCCAATTGTACATTATTTAAATATTGGATTGCTGTAGCTGGAAATGGTTGTGAACCTTTTTAAGCTTAGTGATATAGGGAATGTTTCTAAAGGATTATAATATTTAAGTCAAGATAGTTCTGGAATAACTTGAGAATATACAAGTTCATTTGTCACATATACAGAAAACAATAAGATGTAAAAAGAGGGCTACAGATTAAGCATAATATCTACTGTACAGCTGTAGGTGTAAACAAGTAAGCAGTAAACTCACAGGATAGTATTTTCATGATCAAGGTGCATTAAATTTATTTTCTATTGACTATGTATGTGGATGTTTATATCTAAACATACATGGACATATAACAGTTACACTGTTTGAATCATGGTGCAAATGCTATGTTTAGTGTGGCTATACTGAAAATTAAAAACATTAGTATTTTCTCTTGATGTCTCAAGACACAGTACAGTACATTGGGTGTGTCTCTAACTCTGGCACTGATGAAGGGAAATACAGGAAGGGAAATGTTTACGTGTGTCTGAATGTACTTTATGTGTCTGCATATTTTAAAAAAATCTGTTTTTTTTATATTTGAATATTTAAATATAGGAATTTAAAGTTTGCCATTTATGTACAATTTATCTACACTAGAACTTTAAAATATTATTTTTTATCTTTCATATTTTTCAAATAGATATTTTTATTATTTGGTACATATTTCAAAAAGTTATGAATGTGCCAGTATTATATTTAGATATAGGCCTTAAATAACTTTTGTTAATATTCTAAGCAGACTATTTTTTAGTGGGGTCTCAATTGAAAGGACAAGATGCAATTTAACATCTAAAAATGTAAAGGATATGCTTTAATCTGGTGTGAAGTAATTCTGGTCTGAAGCTCTACGACGATGAAAACCCAAAGAACGCTGGTACATGGTGCACTCACCTAATCAGTGTTACATGTGTTGCTGTGGTTATTGCAGAGTTTCAGAGGACCAGTAGTTGGTGGAAGTACATATGTGGCACTGGGGTTTTCCTAGATATCTTTGTTGGAACATCTACTCATGCTTGGTTGTTCCTGGAATCCAAACATGGTCTCAAATCCACTTTTCTTGGCTGAAAGTTAGAGCTCCTTGTACGGAACTCCTCTGTTGTGTTGGTGAATTCTGTAGCCAGGGGTGCTGTAAAGGGGGGGGTAAAGGATGACGATTCTCGGGGCCCATGACTGAGAGGGGGCCCAGAGAAGCCCCCAATAAATAAGTCTCAGCTGTGTTGGGGGCCCTGTCAAGATTATTTTCATGGGGCCCAAAATCCTCAGCAGCGCCCCTGTCTGTAGCAAGACTTGTAATGTCTACCGTAAGGGTGGCCTTTTCTGTGGCATTGCACCATGCCAGTTCATATTGTGGCTCCAACATTTTCACAAACTTACCTTTTAAGAGCAAGTGGTAAGATGTCTGCTAATGGATGAAATTATGAACAGCACTCTGCAAAAGTCTTACGCATCCTAGATCCATCATGCAATAGCATCACGGAGGCATCTGATTGGTAGCAACTTCACTCTGCAGCCAAACAATGAGCCCAAACACAAAGCCAATGTAATAAAGGACTACCTTCAGCTAAAGATGAACACATATTTCTGCAACATCTCTATAGGATTACCTGGACAGACAAAAACAAGCGAGAGAGCCAATATCTGTAGAGGTTCTCCAAGATACTTGGACCAATCTACCAGCAAATTACATTATACAACACGACAGTATCACTGTTTATTGCTCTTTAGATAATTTTGTTTATATATACTGTAGGAAATGTTCATTTTTTTTATGCATCCTGGACAGTACAATCTGAATGTGTTCATGTCAGGTTCGAACCTCAAAGGGGGTTGATTGTGTTGTCAGCTTCAGCAAAACATACGTCCTATTTATGAATAGCTTGGTGACGCAGAGTGTGTGAAACCTTTCTCATCCATATTTGAAACTCAGGGAATAAATCTGAGTTCCATGCGTGACGGTACTGTGTGTGTGTAGGTGTATGAGTGTGTGCTCTGCTGTTCAGGCCCTAGGCTGTTGTGTACACAGGCTGGCTTGTAGCCTTCAGATTGCAGGTCTAAACCAGACAAAAGCCGTGTGTTGAATGTGCCAGTAGTTGATGAGCAGCTCACTGTGTGGGCCTGGTTGCATCCCTGAGTGTTGATCCTTATAACAACCTTTGTATTGTTTGAGTTATATTTTAATTTAAATTTGATTTGTGGATTGACATTTCAAATCTGTGTTTGCATGCATGTGTGTGTGTGTGTGTGCATGTGTGTGTATTTGTGTGTGTGTGTTTATGTAGGAGATGCTTACCAGATGCTCACTCTAGAACACTCCAGCTCCATGTGCTTCTATTGCTGGACTCTGTCTCAGGGCAGGAGAAAGTGTGTTTGTATGTGTGTGCGTGTGTGTTTATATGTGTGTATGTGTGTGTGTGTGTGTGTGTGTGTTTATATGTGTGTATGTGTGTGTGCGTGTGTGTTTATATGTGTGTATTTGTGTGTGTGTGTGTGTGTGTATGTGTGTGTATTTGTGTGTGTGTGTGTATTTATATGTGTGTATTTGTGTGTGTGTGTGTTTATATGTGTGTATTTGTGTGTGTGTTTGTGTCTAAGTGACAAGTCACAGCCTCCCAATCACTGTCTTCAGGAAGGCCTCAAACAAATATACACACAAACGCACAAACCCACGGGTGTACGCAGGATTTCTGGGACCCAGGAAAGAAAACCTACATGGGCCCCACCGATTTCATAAGTCATACATTGTATAAATTCCAGGGCCCTCTAGGACACTTTCCTTCTCAGGGCGCCCTGGATTTACACCTTTACACCGCCGCTGCACACATACACACGCAGCCTAGTCTAACACAAATTCCGGTTAACCCCTTATTTTGGACTCATGTTGAATCCATGTAACACTCAGCACTCAAGTTGAAGATCAACAGACATGTAGAATGTATTCAGGCTCATAAACACAGCTAATGACTGTGTATTTATATTTAGAGTTCTTGGGAAAGTGTGCATGTGCTTTACATGTGTCTAAAACAGTGGCGTTGCGGTGATGAAGTCCACGTGCACTTCTGTGATATGTGCCTTCATCTACAGTCTGTCTTCTGTCTCCTTATTTAGCCCCGATGTGACCACTGTCATACGAGTCCAATCAGATGATGCCTGTTGTGTTTGCTGCACTCCTGCAATAGACAAAGGCATTTTGGAATTCCAGCTATTCGCACAGCGGAAACAGATGAGACGTTTTGATTTAGGACCAAATGCTCCAGAACACCCCCAGCAAATCCCTTTATTATGTTTCCAGCGGCAGATTCCAGCGGGCGTTCTCAAGTCGGAGCGCTGCGCTCACATCCAAGCATAACACTCCCCTCTTCACCCCCAGACTCCGCCATCTAACCCAGCTGCGTAGCATTTGTTTCATGCAGCGTATTTGGCAGGAAAAAGTCATTATCACAACAGAAAGTCGTTCTCAGACCCCTTGCTTGTCACTGTCCATACCTGGCTAAGTTTAACACAGCCCACATAAACATTGTGGCTTCATCTGTAACCGTTGAATTTGTAGTGCTTGTAAACCTCTGTAAACTTTTAGAGGGAATTTCTGGTTCGTTCTCCAATTAATGCAGGCCCCAAGGCTGTAGTAGTCAGTAGGGCAGGGGAACATTGGTGAAAAGGAAACTGCTTAATCGGCCTGCAATATCCTGTTGTGTTTCATGCCTAATTCAGTGTTGTTTTAGATTATTAACTTTATTTTCTTGTCTGCATAAATATTAAAAATGTATCCAGGAACATTGTCGCAGGCTTTCATATCTTAGCGGGTTATAGAGAGATGGGTTTGTGGATTTGATTAAATCCAATAGCTCCACCCTGTCTTGTGAAAATCAGCTAATAATGTAAACAGTGGAGTCTATGATATATTATAGAAGCTGATAAAAATCATGCAGGAATCTAGCTTTAATTTATATTAATTACATTTTTTTCTCAACTATCACACTTGTTGCAGGATTTGCCAGTGGCCATTATACTTTTTTTGATACTTTATGCCTGAATTAAATCATGTTCAATATTTCAGTTTAGTGTCTACTCTAAATTCTACTCTAACCATTAGCCCTGCCTGAGTTCCATTATTGTTATTCAGGTGTGTGGAGGCATTTCAGCTGCTAGTAGTGCCTGTCTACTGATATTGAAGTAATGTGTCCTCAAATGTAGGAATTCTGAAAATTTGTTTCTGACATAACTCATTCAAAGACATGCCTCAAAATAATCAACTTTTAATCAAATATGCCATATTCAAATGATTTTACCGGGTGCTTTTCAAATAATGTTGTTGTGTCTATCTTGGTTTAATGGGTTAAAATATATTTTTTAAGAACACATTTGGTTACCCTCACTCCAAATTGAATATTTCATTTTTAATTTTGAGAATGATTAAGAATTGAGTTACCCCAAGCCTCCGACAGCATATAGACAAAATGGCCCTGCAGCACCTTGCTAATGAAGCCACTTGCTAAATGTACCTAAGCCACGGGTTAAAGAAGGAAAATGTACTGCAGCCTGCCAGGGACCTGCTGGAAAAATAGCATAGATCATGGAATTTCCTCTATTTTTTAACGGGTGTGAAACCAGCAAACATATATATATATATTTTTAGATTTATTAGACTGATTTTTGGAAGAGAGCAGCAAATTCCCCCAGAAACAGACATTGAGACCTACTGCAGCGTCCGTTGCCAAGATACTGTGGTGTTTTCTCTGGGTAAATGGAGTCTTTTGTGACTAATCAGCTCTGTCGCAGGAGATGAAACGGCGAGCGCCATTAGCTAATTAAAATTTAGGTTCTGCACATGACCCGACTTTTCCCCTGAACGACAGTGCTGTAACTGGAGCTGTCTGGGCGCAGGGCGCGGGCAACGACTGACATTGATATTAATGTGTTTGTACCAGGACTAGCCGCTGACACTCCGGCCTGTCTTGACTGCTTAGCCGGCGCAATCCTTCAGTGGCCGGGGCTCTGGCCCAGTAGCAGCTACCTGCAATGAAGATGTATGACTCAGTCTTTTAGGCCAGACGGGCAGGCCACTGAGCCAGCTAGCGGCTCCAAGAGGCAAACACACACCCGATGCTGGAGTAGAAGGAGCTCTGTGTAGCACAGTTAGACATTTTTTGTTGATAGGAGAAAAGTAGGGATGTGTGTGTGTGTGTGTGTGTGTGTGTGTGTGTGTGTGTGTGTGTGTGTGTGTGTGTGTGTGTGTGTGTGTGTGTGTGTGTGTGTGTGTGTGTGTGTGTGTGTGTGTGTGTGTGTGTGTGTGTGTGT
>JACXGM010025621.1:0-15226 GCA_016801145.1 Umbra pygmaea | reverse complement strand
TCATACTGTATCTAACACACAGAACAACTCATCACCACAGCCTCAGCATCATACTGTAGCTAACAAGCAGAAAACTCATCACCACAGCCTCAGCATCATACTGTATCTAACAAGCAGAACAACTCATCACCACAGCCTCAGCATTAATACTGTAGCCAACAAACAGAACAACTCATCACCACAGCTTCATACTGTATCTAACACACAGAACAACTCATCACCACAGCCTCAGCATCATACTGTAGCTAACAAGCAGAACAACTCATCACCACAGCTTTCATTTCGTTTTGATAGAATTAACGGTTTTCCCCTTGTTAACATTGCAGTTATAACTTGTACTTTGTGTGGAAAGTACAATGAGGAAAAATGCCTTAGCAGTCACGCTGACAGTTGCCCTATACTCTAACATGAGTACTGTATTTTTTGGCACGTAGGAGCAGACTATGGAGAGCACCAGTACTGCTCCAGCAAGCATGAGGGAAGGACACTTCGATGCCGAGTAGATTGATGAACTTGCATGCAGATGGTTTCCAACAATAATATTGTAGCATTAATTTCTCATACGAAACAGCTAGTTGTAAATTAAAAAATAAATACTGTAGGTCCGGTTAGTTGCCATCGGCAACAGCACCACTTCAAATCTGCGTCTATGCATCACCGGCCCAAAGGGTATAAATGTTTGCAAGTGTAGCCTATCTTTTAGCCAGTCTTTTCCACTCTTTCTTGCGTTGTGTTTCTTTTTTAATCAATGATGACTCAGTAACACCAGGCTCAGGTTCATCCGTGGGATCTCGTTGCTTGGAATAAAAAACAATTATGGTACAATTGGTCCTTCAATTCAATATCCAACCCAATCTCGTTGCTATCCAGGAAGAAAGGGTCTAAATTGGTGTGACGTTAAGACTTAATTTACATCAGTAATTCTTAATAATTCAACCATTGAGTTCTTCACAATATTTGAAATGTTACACTACCACAACAATTGAGTCTCCCATTAAAACCTGGTTTTATAATTTAAAACATTTTGCTGAAAAATAAAGTATCTGCACAAATAAAAAAATAACAACATACCTGGCAATAAAACAGAATAAAATGATGGAACACTTGGTCCCTGTCTGTGTGCGAAGTGCATACAAAGAATTAGAATCTCATCATATGGTCATTTTTTATGTAGCACATAAACGTTTTGAATCTAGCAAGTGCCTTGAGCAGCAGTTAGCTAGCTACATTCAATATCTTCACTTATTTTTCGCAAGAAACACTTCTCCAAATTATTTGTTTTATATTTCAAAACATGGATTTGTGTATTACTTAATGCAGTTGGACTCTCCAGTTAAGTAGCACTTTAGTTCGTCAAAAGGGTTAAAGCTAAAAAGTGTACCCACCCAGGCCCGGATGAACACAGTGTAGTGCCCCTGGATTAGCACAGTGTAGTGCCCCTGGATTAACACAGTGTAGTGCCCCTGGATTAACACAGTGTAGTGCCCCTGGGCTAGTGCAACATGAATGTCATACTGAATATCCTTATTTCCATCATAAATGGCTTGTATGAGCATTACATGCAAAACTTTGTCTAAAAAGAACATTGCAATATATATCAAACTAGAGCCCTACTAAATTTCAAGTTCATGTTCAACCAGAGGCAACGTGAAGATGTGATGTTACCTTGCCAGCTAAAACTGATAAGCACATCGCAACACGGGCAGAAGGGAGAACAACAAACCATATACTGTGTAGACAAATGCAATAAGTAATCTTAATTCTAACAGATTATTAGGCTATATGTAGGCTACAAAATTTAAGGGATGATAAAGTAATTCGATGCACTTGTCTGTACAGTAGCTTCCGTTGTAATCCACAAATGGGCAAAAAAAATCTCCGCAATCGCTATTTAAAAATCGTGGTAACTCCATTTGAGCTTGATTTTCTTAAATGTTATTAATGAAATGACAAGCAAATATCTGATTCTGAACTTTGACGATGTGGTGTTCTGTAAAAACGCAAGAAAATTGCGTTGTACATACATCTTTTGTGCGAACGAGTTAGAAGTAATCAATCAGAAAACATATTTTAAGTAGTCATCACGAGCTGCTGCTTCAGTCGTATCGGTTGAGGCATTAGTTTCACTGCTAGTGCCTTTTGCAGGTGATGCTGATGTCTCTGTCTTAATTTCGAATAAAAAACTTGATATCGCAGGTACTTTTTGAAGAAGGGCTATGTGTCGTGTAATTTTTTCTTTTTTAATGTACGTTTTGCACAACCGCTAAGATGATGCTGCCTATCCATTTTGAATTTAATATTATAAATTGGCTGGCTCAACTCTGACTGGGGGGAGGGGACAAATGCACGCTGACCTGACCCAATCGCAATTCTTTATGCATATATTTAATATTCTCTGTATATATTTGATCGTTAACTGTTCATTTTGTTTCTGCATCTCTTCCAGCAAAATTATATATATATACAAAACATAAAAAATATTTGGTGCAGGGCCGCCGACAGGAATCTGTAAGCCCAGGGCAAACTCCACATTTAGGGTCCCCTGCTAATTTACTGTGCAAAAACAAAGTTTGGGGCCCCCCTCAGGACTGGGCCCGGGACAACATTCCCGGTTGTCTCCCCATCAGCTGCACTGACTTGGTGCCCCCCTATTGGCTTGTGCCCTAGGGCACTCGCCAAATCCCATCTATGGATAATCCGGCCTTGTTCCCACCAATCTCGTTGCTATCCAGAAAGAAAGGAACGACATTGTCGTTTGCAATGAACTTGACCAAAATATAGTTCCAGAAACTGTCAACAGAGGGAGCCAGGAGAACAATGTTATTCTACAAAGCTAAAAAGTACATAAAAATATTATTCACTAAGAAAATAGTAAAGCTATATTTTGTCGAACTTGAATTACAATGCAAGTACTTTTTTTGTTTCCGTTACAATGTCCCAATTTGTACTAGTCACCCATTTTAATAAACAACATAGCCTACTTTACATTTTGACTAGCTCCCTTCTAATGTTGCCATTCAGATAACTAGCCACATAGTAGCTGACACATTTTCTTGAAGGCAAAGTTCCAGCAACGACCGCGGCGACCACTAAAGTGTGTATTATAAAGCATAAAGGGTGATGTAAAATAAATTCAGTTTTCTAGTTACTATTGATTTATCTTGTAGATGGAGCTCATAGAAATGTATACGCTCCTATACCATATATATATATATCAGCCGCGGTCGGTGGATCTTAATTGGGGAGGACGGGCTCGTATTACGCTCAGAACCAGAGTGAATGGAATGTATGCAAATCAAAAAAACAATTGGTTTTGTTCGTTGCGCACCATTCCATTCACTCCGGTTCTGAGCGTAATACGAGCCCGTCCTCCCCAATTAAGATCCACCGACCGCGGCTGATATATATATATATATATATAAACCAGGGTTTATATCCAAGTGGGATCCCAAACAGACTGCCTTCTCTCTCCACACTCTGCTCCTCACTCCTCACTCTGCTCTGGCTCTACTCTCTCCTCTGATTTGCCCTGAAACAACTTCATTTATTTCTGAAATCTGATAAATTAACAACATACTTTTAGCAATAGCTGTTTAAGTATGTTGTTAGCTACAATTGTATGTAAATGATTGTTCACAGATCTGTTACATTTAGATTGGGCCATTGGTGTACATACTTTGGTATAATTTGCACTAAACTCATGGGTAGCCCACCTAAATGGAAAATTGTCCATCCTAAAATCACATTTTTTTTCAAAAAGAAAAAAAGGTTATTAAATGATCTCTTAGGCTCATAGTTTAAAAAAGCTTCCTCGCACTCACCTCTCTCTGTACATCTTCCCGGTGCTTCAGTGTCCTACTAGTAAAGTCATTCGAGTTTTAAGCCGGGTATCGGTCCAAGCACTTTGTGACAAATGCTGTTGTAAAAAAGGGCTTTATAAATACATTTGATTGAGTATACTCGTCTGAAATACAAAGGCATATTCAGCTACCGGATGGTAAGATAGTGAAAGTACATTCAGACAGTCTGAATGTTAGCTTACTGCTAGCTGATCTGTTGTAAAATGACCGTAAAGCTAGCTCCTGTAGCTAATCACCTTTGATGTCTCTCTGATGACATCACTCAATGTAGTTAGTTACTCTGTCTGACCAAATTGTTCTGTGCATTACTTCGTTTTGCTTTTCTCCAAACCCTCCCTAATCACACAAAATCGACGTCACCTACTGTAGTGATACCGTTTACAATTTGCACCAATTTCGCCTAGAGGTGTTAAATGTAACACTTTTCAGAAGTGCTACAGACTCGCTGCATATCAGCCACCAGGGGCGTCGGACTGGGGGTAAAACCAATACTGATTACCAGGGCCCAAGGGAAGAAAGGGCCCTTGAAAAGTCTGGAATATATTTTATTTTACATGGGGTTGACAAAGATGGGGCCCATCAGGACTGCCTATGCATAGGGCCCAGGATTTTGTGCTACGCCCAGTGTTGCCATGTCCGCGGTTTTCTAGCCAAATTGGGCTATTTTTAAATCAATTTGGCGGTAGAAAATATATTGGTCGCGGGTTGCGGTTTTTTGGGCGATTTTTAAACAACCACATCTGCAGCATTTTCCTTTAAATAAATAAATGTGACCTAGGCTGTATGGTGCAGCCTGTGCCAGGTATGGGAGGAGCTACTGCATGGTGTGTATGAAAGAGAGGGAGAGTAGTCAATGACAGTATATGAAATTAAGAGAATAGGGTAAAAAAAATCACATTTATGTACATTGTGGAAAAAAGTATTGGATTTTTTTACTCCGTGGCAAAGTAAACCAATTGGGCTAGTTTTAGGGCATTTTGGGCTGTTTTTGAGTAGTCATTTGGCTAGAATTTTATGTTTGACCTGGCAACCCTGGCTACGCCCCTGTCAGCCACATTGGGTTTGTGCTGTTAGCGAGAATTAATGCCGGTGAATAAAGACAGATTGGACAATTATGCACGTTTACCGTACATGACAGCTTACATCGGTGGGCAAAATAATTAGTGAGGAAGAATAGGTAACTTGATTAAACTATTATCGCTGTTATTTGAATTTTTACAGTGCCAACTTTAAACAGTGATGGAAAAAGACGAATAATGCTTAAGACACGGATCAGACGCGCGGGAACTTATTTTTGACCAGGGCTGAATAACAAAATAATGGATCTCTGACGATTTCTCCCCCCGTGAAATGTTTCGGATTTTTACAGCTAAACACGTAATTGTAGCGCAGTGTATGGGTGAGAGTGAGAAGTTTTAGAAAAGTCATGGGCAGCCACAAATTCCACTGTTCCGCAATTACTCAGTCACTCCGACTGCGGGCACCCCAACCCCACAGAAGAGCACTTGACATCATTAGCCTTCAGTTTAGCTACGGTAAATTACATTTCTGATCGTCAAAACCACACCAGAGATGTTTTGCTTGAAAATATATAATAATTAGGCTGCAATGACCACGCCAAAATGAATGTTTGAATAGACTAACTAGTGCTTACGTGTACTCCACAGCAAATATGTCCTAACCACGTCGGTTTCTATTTTAGCGACTTCAGGAGTAAAATTAAAACGGTCACTTAATCTGCTGTCTTTATTTACTTACATTAATCAAATTCTTCATTGGTTTCTTAAGGTTAAATAGTCTGTCTCAATGTTGTGTAAATAAAATGAAAGCCCATTAGGCTTACCTGCTCATGGATGCTGCATTTCTATTTACATTCCAGCTATAACACTTCATTTTTAGTAGGCTGTATTCAAACCTATCCATAACAATTTCTTGCTATTTGCCTCATCATTTGATATACAAAAATATAAATAATGTCAGACAGCGAATTAGTAATTATTAAAAAAATAATAATAAAAAATCCATCTCCTGCCAGCAGGGGGTGCTGCAGCACCCTCAGTACACCCCTTCTCGCACTCTTGGATCTGGCTAAAACAGACACAGGAACATCCTGTGAGCAAGGTGTTGTTGCATGCTGGAGTAGAGGCTGCAACAGCTAGTTGAGTCAATGCTGAGTGTTCTGTCCATATTGACCCTTCTCTGGGTCCGGTCTGCCAGTGGAGTTTGGCACACCTAGTGTGATTTTGTGTGTGCACTAATGCTTTGTACTGTTTCTTCCTCTGATGCCGAAGGTGTCTGGAGGCTTTCTGTATCTATGGCAGCGTGGGCCGCATGGAGGAGCCGTATGTCAGCATCACAAGGAAACGCCAGATGCCCAGGAGGGGCCAGTCCGAGGAGGTGGAGAAGCAGGTGGGCCAGGCAGAGGGCAAGCTGTTCACCCACCGTGCGGCGTTCGCCCGCACCTCAGTCATACAGGCCTTCCTGGGCTCTGCGCCGCAGCTCACCCTGCAGCTCTACATCTGTGTGCTGCAGCAGAATGTCTCCATAGGCAGAGGTGTGTGGGCGTCTGAGTGCATGTGTCCTTCTATATCTGTGTATGTTAGATGTGCTGCAGGTGTTCTTTCTGTACGAGTGTTGGTGTTCCTCTCCGTGGGATTACTGTGGAGTGGTCTGAACCCTCTTGGCCCTGCAGCAACATAGTATCGTTATCTCTGGTGGTTACCTGATTACCAGAGGCTCTCTACAGACAGTCCTTTACCCGTCCCTCTGTCCTTCTCCCCAGGCTGAGCAGACATGACGACAGTCCTTGGAGCACATCTCCACAGTAGTGTGGGTTGATTAGCTAAGTGCCATTTTGGACATGAGCATATATTGTTTTCGTGACTCAAATTGATATTACGCAACACTATCGCTCTGCTATTGAGGTATGAAATGCTACCAAAACATTTTTTTGGTAAAGATTTGAGCCCTCAAACTCACTTTTTGTTTTTACTAATCTTAAAGGTTTGTAGAACGTGCAGGGGGCGCGTTACAACTTTGGATATTTATGGACAACAATGGTACGGTCTAGGTTCCTGCCAAGGCTCTTTGCACTTATGGAACAGACACAGCAAAGTGCTAAACTGGGATGGAAATCTTGGGAGCTTTCCCCCATGGAAGAGCAGCCTTGACTTGCCATGGTTGCGCTCAAGTTGGTGGGCTAACATCCAAGCAGAGATGTCAGTCAGACACAATTGTCGCATCACGGGTGTCAAAATGGGGAGGGGGAATTAAATCAGGGGGAATTTAAAGTCATCTTTGGCTGTATGAAGAGCCAAACGGAATTAGTTGACAGAGCCATCCAGAAGCCTGATTGGTTAGGATCGAGAAGATGCTGAAGTGTAACAGCGATGTGGATTTTATGTTAAAAAAAAAACTATTCTACTAGCCACTGTATGTAAGTTGTCATTTTGTTTATATTATAACTTGCTGTTAAGTCTTTCACAGAGTAGGCAGCTAAGACGTGTGGTGCTAGCCACAACACATTTAGAAACCAGAGTGGGTCCTGCGATTGTCTACAAAACAAATGTTTACTTTTTCATGTTGTGCTCAGCTTCTGACTCTACTAAAAACAACAGATTGTGTTGCGATCACTTGGTATTGCAAAGATATGTGATTTACATAACTCAGCCAATGCAGTTACCCAGCAGAACTTACAGTAATGAGCAGTGTTGGGTAAAGTTAATTTTACAATTACTTGTTGAGTTCAAAAGTTTTGGGAAGTCCCTAAAAAAGACAAAATGATTAGATAAATAGAGTTCATATCTTAACAGTAACCTATAAAACAAATAGAAAGAGTAAAGAAAATATCAATCATGGTCACCAGTAAGATATGATCATTTTGTCTTAATTAGGGACTTCCCAAAACTTGTGAACTCATCAAGTAACTAAAAAGTACTCCTAAAAGTAACTATACCCAACACTGCCCAACACTGGTAATGAGTGCATACATTTTCATTTTTTCTCCTCCTGGTCGCCCTGGGAATCAGACCCACAACTCTGGCATTGCAATCCTCTACCAACTGAGCTACACTGCCTGTGTTGGTTCTCAGGGTTCTATTTGCTTTGTACGGTTGGATGTTAGTGAATGCTCTATTAATGAACAGTTGTATTAATTAAGAGCTCAATCTGAAATGACTGGATGGAGGAATAATCTAATGGTCTTTCTTCCATCTCTCTCAGGCACTCTCATGGTGATCTCTTTGCTGTCCATCGTTTATGGCGCGCTGCGGTGCAACATCCTTGCCATTAAGATCAAGTACGACGAATACGAGGTGGAAGTGCGTCCCGTCGCCTACCTCTGTATCTTCCTGTGGCGCAGCTTCGAGATCGCCACGCGTGTCACCGTTCTAGTCCTCTTCAGTTCCGTGCTGCAGCTCTGGATACTCCCAGTGGTTCTGCTCAACTTCTTCATCTTCTTCCTCTACCCCTGGGTGTTGTTCTGGCTCAGCCACTCGCCCTTCCCAGAGAACATTGAGAAAACCCTAACGCGGGTTGGCACCACCATCGTCCTCTGCCTCCTCACCTTCCTCTACGCCGGCATCAACATGTTCTGCTGGTCGGCCGTGCAGCTGAAGCTCAATGACCCAGACCTGATTAACAAGTCGCAGAACTGGTACCGCATGGCTGTATACTATATGCTGAGGTTCGTGGAGAACGCCTCCCTGCTGCTGCTATGGTACGTCTTCAAGACGGACTTCTACAGGTTCATCTGCGCTCCGTTACTAGTTCTACAACTGCTCGTGGCCTACGCCATGGCCATCTCCTTCATGCTAGTCTTCTATCAGTTCTGCCACCCGTGTAGAAAGCTCTTCTCCTCGAGCATGACTCAGGGCCTGTGGGACTGCTCTGCCCTAATCTGTCTAGTCTGCTATGCCACAGAGGCGGACGCGGCCAGGTCGGCGGAGAAGGCGGCTCTCGACCCGCCTGACACCGCCGGGCCGATAGAGAAGGCTCCTCTTGACCCAGCCAATCTGGACCCGCCCACCTACAAAGAGCAGGTCAATGACACGTCATACGATGTGGCCAATGACACGATGTACACCATGCCCGACTACACGGCGACCTATGACGTGCCCGATGACACAACTCAAGAAGTGTTGAGCGAGATGAACGGCGATGTGAGCCACAGTCTGTCCTGCAAGGCCTGAAGATCCATGGCTGGCTGTGGGGTTCAGAGTTTTCCTGACCATGCAACGGGTTTACCTACTATTAGGGTGAGGAAATACTATTGGGTGTAGCCTTGTGCCAATCAAAGGAAGATGGATGCACACAGCAATTCTTAGTGTTTGGTCTGCCTCTGTAATCCTTTAGGTGCAATACAAACACCTGTGATCTTTACCCCATTTCCCTCTGATAACTTTGACCACCTTCGTCTTCAGTATGTCATTAACCAAAAAACTTCACCACTAACTTTTTTTGTCACCTTGTGAATTATGAAATGTCTCTGCTCCGCTAGCATTGAAGAGAGTTGGTTGAAAACCAACAGTTTTGTCCACCAGCCTTGTCAATCAAGTCCTGGGATGAGTTCAGGCAATGTACAACTATTAATGCAGAGGAAGTCACGAGAATGTCCTCTAGACTTTCTGATATTTATGTTCCCAGTGATGCAAGTTGATTACAGAGAGGTGGTTGTGATTTCAAACTCATCTTCATAATTGAAGAAGATTCTACCCTTCAACTAGTGTCATTGCCCGCAGCTTTATCAGCAGAGGTCAAGTCCCGGTGGTACAGTATGAACAGATCGCTTCACTCTGCCAGATAAGATGGGTCTTAAGTGAACCAGTGCTGATAAATCTTCTAACAAGGTTTCCTGATTTGGTTAAGCATTACACAGAGCAGTCCACACAGTCATTAACAGGCTACATTACTGAACACAACTAGTTATGAATTAGGGAATGATTGTATTTACAAAACATACAGTGGCAACCACAGTATCTCATTTGAGGGCTTTGTAGTGAACTGTAAATATATGTTGGGATTCTGAAACAATTTTGTACAAGGTTACTCTAGAGGCTTTTGGCTGTGACCAACAATTCTTTTATACTTCCCTGAGAAAAAAAGCTTTATCATTGCTGTGCATATTGCTTCTATGATGTTTCCCTATGGTTGTAACAAGGGTGACAGTCAACTTTAAGCCAGCGCTGGTGTTTGTGTGAACAATATCCTTCTCTTCAAACATTGTTGTCCTACCCAATGCATGACCAGGGCCAGCTACAGACTGACACTTGCATGTTTCCAGCACGTTTATGAAATATTTCTGTCCTTATGGTTTAGCTATGTAAGCGTCTAAAAAATGACCAAAATGCCATTGTAAATGTGGTCAAACAGCAGCTGTCATACTGTGCTTTTTGTTGATGTTCATGTATGTCACTTCAGTTACGGTGTTTAATTTAGTAAGGTTACCTACATGCAGACTTGCACAATATTTATTTGAAAGGTTTGGTCAGAAAAGTTGTTGCTTATTGTCAATTTTAAATATGTTAGTGTTCATGTTTAATGTTTTTATTTTGCACAAGCTTTTAATTTTCAATGTATTTGCTAAAGTTTTGCCGAAAATCAGTATCATGTGAATGCTCAGTTTAGTTTGAAACTATTTAAGCCAAATGAACATTTTTAAATCTAGAAATTTTAAAGTGTAATTGAAACACAATTGCTGATCCGTCACACAAAGAATAATGATTTAGTGTAAACTGTTAAGGTTTCATCTATACAATGTAAAGTAAATGCATATTTGCTGTATATGTAATTACGGAGTGATGGCTTTTGTCATAAGGCTCAATATACTGCCTTACACTGACCCCTAGTGTCAGACTACAGAAATGTCTTTCAGAAATCCCCAGAGATTTCTTTCTTTGCTCTCCGTCCACGTCGTTCCCGCAGGGCAGAAGTTCCTGTTTTCAGGACAAATATAATTCTGGCTTTTCTGTTTGTTTAGGGAGGTTAACAAGCAAAACTTCCAGCTTAACATTCACTGAATTGGTTGAACCATGGTAGAGCTAGCTTTGACACTGTGGTGAAAACCTAAATTGGCAGGTGATCAGAATACTACTGAACGGTGTCGGGACCGCGAATGACCGTGCATTGTACTCGGGTATGTACAGTAACAGGAACTGTATCATTTCCCACACCCGATTCAGACTGTTTATAGGAGGCATGAAGTAATCCGTCTTAATCAATTTCTTTAACGTCCCCTTACCTTTTCAAATGTAACTTTCTCCAATTAATTCAGGCCAGGACAGCAGACTGATAAAATGGAATTCAGCCAGGGATATTCATTCAGGACCAGGATGGGCAGCTCTTGTTAAGCCTGATCGAATTCTTTAAAAAAAATCAATATCTTTCTCTCCAAGCTTAAAAAGTAATTTAAGTGCAAATGGTTTTCTGGTGACTAAACGGAAAAAGCTTACCTTTATAAAGTGATGGATGGTAAAAACTGGTCAACAACACTACTGGGCTACACGCTAACCTTTTCTGCATGTTGAAAAACATTTACATTTAACATTATACATAATACACAACACTAATAATGCACAGTATGCAACAAAAACAGAACTACGTAATTTAACTCAAGTGGTCTTCAACTCTCTCCTCAGGGACACCCAGTGTTCCAGTTTTGCGGTAATCCTGAACACTGGATAAGGCTTGTTAGCTAGCTTGTTGTCACGACTTTAATTAATGTTCAAATCTGTGCAATGTCTAGGGGGTACCCGAGGAGAGGTGAACACCTCTGGAACCGACAATCTTTTTCTGATATCATTCTGCGGATAGCCTTCCACTATTCATGTACACAGCTATATTTTTATGTCAGCCTGTTTTCATGCTGAACATCTGCCTTAATGTTAAATTAATAAACTCTTACATACAAGTTTGTCATATGTGCCTAACTAAGTACGTTGTGTTTGTGTCCGTTTAAAGTCTTAAAAAAAGAGTTGTATTGCTTTTTTTCAACATTTGTGATCACATTGGCTTGTCTGTAAAGCCTATTCAGCTGGATATTTTGACACCCTGTCAAATACATACTAGCTTTGCCTTTGATTAGAATAAAACTATGCAGAAATTATGGTTAACCAATGTTTTAATACATTTTCCACAACCCATCTCCCAAAGTACATCAGAAACCCAGTGCCTATTTTATAGCTTGTGTCAGGGGAGAGGTCTTGTTCAGGTGAAAAATTTCCAGCGGCTATGGAGTCGTGGTTGTAACGCAGAATTAGTGGGCATAAACTGTTAACAGTAGGATCAAAATCACAATGTATACTGGGTAAATTTTAACAGAATAACCTACAGATTAGTAGCTATTTATAATCCAAGGTGATTTGTAGATCAGTCGCCTGCAGTCAGGATGAATGTCTTGATCACATCCATTGCCTAGAGCAGGGCTAGCCAACCCTGACCTACAGTCCGGTAAATTCCTCCTAACCCTTATTTACCACACGTGATTATAATTGTGAAATTGTGTCTGTAAAGAGGTTTGGAGAAACCCTAGAAGACAGTAGATCTCAGGGAACAGTTCTGGCCTAGTCTCAACACCATTTGTAAGTGAAAGTTGGACGTTGCAATCTTGCCGGCCTCGTAGGTCAATGCAAGTTCCACGCTCAGCCAATAAACTATGGGAAATCATGTTAAATCATACATTTAATGACAAAGATCCGTCAGAGGACACAAAGTATCATGACTGGAAACAAAAAGCATTTAAGCATTTGTTTAACATCACAAACGATAGAAGGGCTAGCAAGGTAAACATTACCGGTACATACATTAACATGCAGATTGATTTTACTATCACTTCAGTAATCTACAAACACTGGTGTAAGAATAAATAAACAGACTGTTTAAAATGGTCTTAAACTTATAAATAAAATGTACAGTTAGCGTCCATAAACTTGCAATGCTCTACTGGAACCTCCATGTGTATTTTCTTTCTGTTAGGAATGTACTGAGCCTCTAAATCATGCTTCCTCAAGTTAAGAGGCTTGTAGCCGGAGGTATGACAGGAGGACAGATTTGAGATCTTTTTCAAAGTGGATATGATTAGTTAAAATACCAATTACTGTAATAAGATCAGAATTTGGCTGCGAGAGATGTTAGATAGTGGTACGAATAACACACACTATTAATGAGCCCGTTGTTTTTGTAGCAAGACATTTCTAGTACGGGTAGTGCCATTACCGTTAGTTCTTGCTGAGCCATAGAGAATTATAGAAGCATCATATTCATGTGTCCCATTACGGCCTCTCCAAGCACACTGGCACATAGAGGCTCTCATTTTCAATTACTACATTTTCCTGTAAGATGTCAAACAAACTGAAAGGGTGCCATCTTGTTTTTAACAGGTTTAAAGCAAAGATTGGTGATTTACACACACCTCTGCACAAGTGGATAATTTACTATAGTGACTCCAATGGAATCGTGGTTCTTCCTCAACAAATGCAGGAAGTCCTGTACAGTAAAACCTGCAGTATATTACAGATCTCCGACCTAACGCGCGATGTCACAGGAGCACCTAAACTATTTATACTCGCTCGTGGTGTTCGAGACCCTAGTTGCAGTCTTCTCCTGATCAGAGGTGTCGCAACTGAGGAGAGGCTACCGACTTATATATTTTTACAGACTAGAAGAAAAAAAAACAGTAAACGTTGGCAGAACTGGCAGCAGCTTTGACGTTAATGTCAACAATGGCTAAGATTATCTTAACTGTGTTGTTATGAACCATTTACAGTTTTATTATAAAACATTAACTGTATTATGAATCGTTTACTGTGCCCTCAAACCCGTCCATGCTTCCTGTTTACACGCGCCGCTGAAAAAAAAAAAGGGTGGTGCATTTTGACGTCACTTTGGCGCGCGCTAGGTCGTGAACAGCTAGTATACTGCAGGCTTTAGTCCTGCTCAGAGAAGACTGGGTTTTGACCAATAGAGTCCTCTATCATTCTCTATGGTCTGAGTCTCTATCATTCTCTATGGTCTGAGCCTCTCTATAGGTCTATTAATCTTGTGTATTTACACCCATGCACAGACATCACTGTGCATCCAACACATACAGCAACATGTTTGCAACAATGTTTGTAATTGGGGCAAAGTTATTGTACAACAGACATTTCTGTTGCTAAGGTAATCAAGCACCGGATCTTCAAGG
The DNA here is from genome assembly GCA_016801145.1 of Umbra pygmaea. Taxonomy (NCBI): domain Eukaryota; kingdom Metazoa; phylum Chordata; class Actinopteri; order Esociformes; family Umbridae; genus Umbra; species Umbra pygmaea. The sequence continues at coordinate 1,189 of JACXGM010025621.1, read as the reverse complement.
CATAGCTGTCCTGCTGCATGCCTGGTTGTGATTGGGTCTCTGTAGGACAGCGGGTTTTGGAAAGAGAAACAACGGGTCCCACATTAACAGGTCACGGCCACCGCAAAAACGCTCACCACACAGTACATGGTTCGATTCTCCCACCGGACTGTGCAACTTCCTGTGGAGGACAAAATAAGGACCAATCAGATCAACCTAATGTTAAATGGAGAAAACTTGTCAAATAAGAGTCGGGGGAAGAACCTTCATGAATATTTTCAACAGGAACTCTGGCAAAATATTTGAAACTAAAATTTTGTTTGAATAAATACACATTAGTACCAATTCTGACACACACAAAATGCAGTTCAAACGCATGTGTGTTCTTAAGTGCATATATAGCTAAAACATAAGTACTTCACGCCTTTATGAAATTAGAAAAAATTGTCAGTTCACTCTAATGAATTGTGTAAATGTTGTATTGTAGGCAAAACACTGATACAATGTTTATTAGCACAATCATTATTTTGTGTGGTTTTCAATGCATATGACTTCTCGTCAGAGTCTAATTATTAATCACTTGTGCCAGTTACAAATTGTTCCTTTGACAGTGAAATATTTAGTTATGACTCCTTCCCTAACGACGCAGTGTGTTACGCTGAAACTAGACCGGGCGTGACTAGGATACAGTGATGTAGATTGATCCTCCAACTTACTACGACTTCTCATTCGACATTTCATGGCCAGGTGGCCAATCAGCTGCCCCATCCCTACCTAGGCTCAGTTAATATGCACTTTGTGGTAATTGAAAAGTTTTAAGATAAAAAACGCTATTGCTTAATGTCGACCTGATCTCATCACGCTCCCAGTGCAGTATCCCGAATTGACGCGTCTGGTCTAGTTTCAGTGTTATAGAACAATAAAATGCTGCTTTCTCTCACCATCAGTAGCAGTGTCCCAGTAACAGGAGTTGGCTGTGTGAAGACCTGCACCACTCTTCTGCATAATGGCACAGTTCACTGGAACAGAAGAACATTTATATTTACTCTTATCAGTACGTCACGCCCAGGAGCCTGCTATGTTATCAGTACGTCACGCCCAGGAGCCTGCTATGTTATCAGTACGTCACGCCCAGGAGCCTGCTACGTTATCAGTACGTCACGCCCAGGAGCCTGCTACGTTATCAGTACGTCACGCCCAGGAGCCTGCT
>JACXGM010025620.1:0-15224 GCA_016801145.1 Umbra pygmaea | reverse complement strand
CTGAATGTCTCAACAGAAATCGAGACTCATCAGACCAGGCAACATTTTTCCAGTCTTCAACTGTCCAATTTTGGTGTGCTCTTGCAAATTGTAGCCTCTTTTTCCTATTTGTAGTGGAGATGAGTGGTACCGGGTGGGGTCTTCTGCTGTTGTAGCCCATCCGCCTCAAGGTTGTGCGTGTTGTGGCTTCACAAATGCTTTGTTGCATACCTCGGTTGTAACGAGTGGTTATTTCAGTCAAAGTTGCCCTTCTATCAGCTTGAAGCAGTTGGCCCATTCTCCTCCAACCTCTAGCATCAACAAGGCACAGGAATGCCGCATACTGGATGTTTTTCCCTTTTCACACCATTCTTTGTATACCCTGGAAATGGTTGTGCGTGAAAATCCCAGTAACTGAGCAGATTGTGAAATACTCAGACCGGACCGTCTGGCACCAACAACCATGCCACGCTCCAAATTGCTTAAATTACCTTTCTTTCCCATTCTGACATTCAGTTTGGAGTTCAGGAGATTGTCTTGACCAGGACCACACCCCTAAATGCATTGAAGCAACCGCCATGTGATTGGTTGTGTAGATCATTGCATTAAGGAGAAATTGAATGGGTGTTCCTAATAATCCTTTAGGTGAGTGTATATATATATATTAGGTATGTAACGATTCACTCGCAACTGGTTGAAAATCGATAGAAATGTGTGACGACTCAATTCGGTTGAAATGTTAAACGAATCGCGATACGTTTTAAACAGCAGGGGCGTTTACTAAATAGCCCACTGTGAAGTTGTGAACCTCGCTTTACAGGCACAATAGCAGCAAGCACACACTATAGCAGCAAGCACACTATAGCAGCAAGCACACACTATAGCAGCAAGCACACACTATAGCAGCAAGCACACACTATAGCAGCAAGCACACACTGGCGCGAAGCTAGCGAGTGTTTTCAGTTTATTCCTATGCTATGGAACTTGAGCTTGTGTGAGCCAAGCTAAACTTCCATACGAATGAACGATAAATGCTTGGTTTGCTCCGCTGGCGCAGCGCCAGTGTGCACCATACAGTTTGATGGTGTGCACATTGCATATTTGTGGATATTTGCGCGCATCGTCAAACAGTAGACATGTGACGGCAAGCGTAGATGTTGACGATGACTCAATCAAATCCTAGGTGTGGGTGGCGGAATTGTGACTTTCCGTAGACTAACAATAAAAATAATACATATCCACCGTGAGAAGCACCAGTAACCTCCGTTTTCGTGCAAAAGGCTTTAATATGACTATTTATATGACTATTTATATGACTATTTATATGACTATTACGAGAGCCACGGAGATAACAAGGTGCATCAGTGTTTTCATGGCAACCAGGTGTTGTCTTTACTATCTCTTTCTCTAAATGTGTACATAGATTTTTGTTTTTTATAATGTGTTGATGGTTATGGCATATTTTCTAAACGTGTTCTGTTTTTTAACTCTTGCTAGTGTAATGATACAAATTATAACAAAATTAATATTTTGCCTTTATTACAATGTAAAACCCCTGTCAATGTGGTACTAATTTAACATAGTCTTTTTACATAGTGTGCGAAGGTACCAGCCTCTTGATCAGACAGACAGAAAGACTGAGTTGAAACAACCTTGAAGGGATGTGCAGCATTTTGACTGAGAAATAATGAAAGGGACACTTTTTCATTTATAATTTGTCTAAAATCTAATTTGTTAGATTTTTAAAAAAAATGGTGATAAAATCGGATCGTGAAACCAGTATTGTGAATCGTATCGCATCGTGAGTAGAGTGAATCGTTACATCCCTAATATATATATATATTATTTGCCCCCCAGAATAGGAAGGAGGATGATAAGAGAGGCAATAAAATCCCCAAGAATCACTGAAAGATTTGCATGCCAGGGTGGCGTATTGTGGTCACCAGGTTTCAAAAAGCACCTTCAGACACCACCTCAACAACCACAACATCTTTGGAAGGGTTGCCAGAAGAAAGTGCTTTTTTTTGACATGAGTTAAAAAAAAAAAATCTTTGGTTGTTTCGATTGTTAATGAATTTGTTTTTATTTTCTTATTTTAATTATTTTGATTTGTCTATTTGATTTGATTTTCTTGTCAGATGTTTTGCATAAAATCGAAATAAACAATACTAACTAACTAACTAACTAACTAACTAACTAACTAACTAACTAACTAACTAACTAACTAACTAACTAACTTTCTGACCATAAGACACAGACACAAGCACTTGGAGCCAAACGTCATTTAAATTAAGAATGGAAGAAGGTGCTCTGGTCAGATTACCAAAATTGAATGTCAGATACAGATTGGTCAGACACAGCATCGGCATGTTTGACATCGATACAGTGATGCATAGACGTAGAGGTACCTCATACTCACAATTTATTATGGTGGTGGGTCAGTGATGTTTTGGGGCTGTTTTAATTCCAGAGGTCCAGGGGCACTGGTCAAGATTGATGCCATAATGAATTCCACCAAGTATCAGGCAATTTTGGCTGACAATCTGGTTGCCTCTGCCAGAAGGCTGGGACTTGGTCGTAGGTGGACTTTCCAACAAGACAATGACCCAAAACATACCTCAAGATCCACACAGAATTGGTTCCATGACAAGAAAATCAATGTCCATGCCATGGCCATCTCAGTCACTGGACCTCAATCCATTTGATAACCTGTGGCCTGAGTTGAAGGGGGTAGTTGATAAGTGCAAACCCAAGAATGTGAAGGATCTTGTTATTTTTTTACCTATATTTTACCAGGAAAGTTGGCTGAGAACAGCTTCTCATTTAACAGACTGGGGAGATGTGGTGGCAGGGTAGAGGATGGATGAGCCAATTGAGAGATAGGGATGATTAGGTTGCCATGACGGTGTCAGGGTTAGATTGGAAAATGTGTCCAGGCCACATGGGTTAACACTCTAACTCTTACAAATAGAGCCATGGGATCTTTAGTGATCCACTGAGAGTCTGGATACCTGTTTAACGTCCCATCCGAAAGATGGCACCCTACGCAGGGCAGATGTCCCCATCACTGCCCTGGGGCATTGGGAAGTTATGAAGCTAGATTAACATTTTGTTTAAAAAACATTGTTAACAAGGCACCAGTAAACATGTTGTCCAAAAGTGTTGCTGTTCATGGGGAAATTCATTTATATCTTCTTCAGATATGCAGAGTAAACTACAGTGGTGTTTTGAAGGACTTGGCAACTTAAGATACAACAGACCATATAGACAAACCACTTTGTATTTACACATTGTTATGTAGATTACAACTAGTGTTGTTTTCAATGAATAGGCACATTTAAAGTAGCAAGTATAGCTTCGACCAGAGATCAAAATGGCAAGTTAAAGATTTATTGTAATTATGATTTAGATCTTCACAAGTTATACAGAGTTGTGTAGAAGTACGCAGACTAAACTGTTGTTTTGAATGAGTTGGCACATTTCCCCCAAAAATGTAACATCTAGCTCCTATGGTGGTTTTGAAAGAGCTTCAGATTCAAAGTCTGCAACACTACTAACAAGCCAGAGCAGACTGCTGTGCTAAGTGAATTATATGAATAAAACTACAGTATGTACCTACGCACGTCTAGGTCTCTACTTGCACTAATCAATTAAATTATTAAAATGTTGTAAACAGTAAGACGCGTTGTTAATGGACGTTTTGGCAAAGTCTTCTTTCCAAAGGGCATAATAGTAAAGACGTCACATAAACTGTTAAAATCTGTTATCATTCATTGTGGTATTAACATGAAGTCTTGTCACTCATTTCCAGAATAACTTACTTAGTTATTTTTTGACCTGCTGGCCACCATATACAGTCCTGTGCAAAAGTCTTAGCACCTGTAAAAATAAACTGGAAGATTTAAAAAAATATATATAGAAATGAAAGTTCCTAAATATAAAACGTATACTCTAAATAGCAGAACATTTTGTAAAACTTAAATAACTACACAAAAATGTCACATCACAGCTTTACCTTTTAGGTTGATTGTCCTTCATCCTTCATTCTTTCTACACCCATTTCTGTTTCAGTTAATCAGGTTAGTTCTATCAGTGCATGATGTCATTGATCATTACCATATCATTTTGTTATCATTGTGTCACCATGCACTGGCCTATATACGTAAAAGGTAATCAGGTTTTTATCTGAAATGTGGTCTTGTACAGAATGTAACTTTCTGTCACGTAATTATAAATAATTTGTCTTGAATTGCATTTTATGGCAAACTAAGGTTTGGAAATACATCAATTTCTATTTTTTACTGACACACGAATGCAGAAATGTCATAATCGACTTCCATAGTTGTAGTATGTATTGTGGAGTAAGGAGACATATGGAGGATGGAAATAAATGATGAAAATAGACTGTGTTTATTAAAAACACTTGGAAAAAACAAAACTGCCTTGTGGAGATATATACACACTAAACAGGAGGAAAAACTAAACACTGACATCAAACAATGAACTACAAACTGACAACACTCAAACTCAACTTAAATAGACAGATAATGATACACGGTTTCAGATGTGAACAATAACTAATAGATATTGATTGACTGGAGAAAACGTGATACGGTCAATTAATTACTGGTAGCAGGAAAACAGAACATAAAACAATAAGGGACACCGTAAGGGAGACCGTGATATTACCCCCTCTTATGCCCGGCTCCCGACAGGCAAACCCCCCCAGTCTGGCGGGTGACTGTGTGGGAGGGTGTTAGGGCAGCAGACCCTTGATGTGGGGAGGGATCCCCCCGTAGAAGCCCCCTTCTGGAGGGCGACCCTTACGGCCCTGCCTGTCCTAGCCACAAGAAGGGTGGGCTGGAGGCACATGCATCACCGGAGGGATCAGTGGCACTGGCCAGGGGAGAGGTGCCTTCACGTTGCGGTCGAGGGGGTGCGGCAGCCGGTACAAGCAGTAGGGGTCCGGCAATCTGTAATGATGTTGCCGCTGGTACTGGACCCCCGGGGACTGGACCCACCTGGCAACATCACTCAACCCGATGGTCTCTGCAGCCACCACTGACGTTACCCCAGGGGTCTCGGCAAACACCGTAAATCTCACCCCGGGGGTCTCTGCAGCCGACATCACCCCCCGTAGATCTCTGCAGCCGACATCACCCCCGTAGATCTCTGCAGCCGACATCACCCCCGTAGATCTCTGCAGCCGACATCACCCTGGGGTCTCTGCAGCCCCACCGACATCACTCCGGTGGTCTCTGCAGCTACCGCTGACGTCACCCTGGATTCTCTGCAGCCGCCGCCGATTTCAGTCTGGGGGTCTCTGCAGCCACCATCTCAGCAGTTGTTGTCTCCTCCCCGGGGTTCTCGACCGTGGACTTTGCTTTGCAGGTGGTTTTGGCCGCTGCTGTTGGAGAGCAGTAGGAGAAGAAGCCCAGTCGCTGGTCGCAGGTTGCAGTGGTGTCCACACTGCTGAGGTTTGAGGTGTGGCCACCACTGGGCGAGGAGTTTGGAGCTCCACCCCCTCCTCAGTTACAGGTGTCTGGTCCCCTGGGTGAGGTGCAGCTCGCTGGTCCTCTGGCATGGGTCCTGTAGGCTGGGCCTCCGATTTGGTCCTGGCATCTTCTCCTTCGGAATGATCAGGGAGGGTGGAGCTACAGGCTCAGATGTAGCATAGGGCTCTACAGGCTCAGGCCCGGAGGACTCAACTGCTAACACAGGGAAGAGGAGCGGAGAAGATTGTAGGCATGTGGATGGAATATATGTCCACCAGGGTGGCTGCTAAGCGGGCTGATAGTACCTGCTTGTGCTCTCCTCAAAAGACTCTTTGGGACACCACGGTAGCTTTGTGTGGTGTCTCTGTCCATTGAGTGAGTGGGGTAGCTAGCACAAGCCTGTCATAGTTGATTCTTCTTGCGCCGTGGCTCTTAGCTCCTCTTTTCAGCCCCTGTCTCATCACCCAGTAGGGGAAGCCAAAGGCGCTATACCCCTTTTCTAATATCCCGATGTTATTGGAATAGCGGGATATGCCTTTGACTCTTGCATGCTAGTAGTAGTTTTCCTGTGCTGGCTGGCTGCACCTCTTTCGTCCTCGCTGTCTCCATTTAGAGAGGTGGTTTATTTTGTCATAATCCGCTTCCATAGTGATACACAAGAAGGATGGAATTTAAATAAACTTGAGTTTATTTAAAACACTTGGAAAAAACTAAACTGACTCTTGGGGCTGAAACCCACATAGTGAATATACGTTTAAGTCAAACAATATTTAGTGTGCCTAAGACTTTTGCACAGTAATGTATATAATATTAAAGTGAGATTATCAGAGCCGGAGCTATCGTGCCTCGAAATCAGTCGAAAATCACACATTACAGACAGGAAGTAGGATGTGAAAATGACAAAATAGCAACTCTGCAATGATGTAGGACATCATCCTGCACAATACCAACATGGTACCAATATGGCTGGAAAGAGGGGGTTCCACTGATTAAATAATGCTAATGGAAATAATGAGGATTGGTTTGTCCATGTGGATTAATGACAGCCGGAGATTTGGCGTCTCAAAGTTACTTTTCACTGACTATATTTTGGTAAACTAAAAACATAACATTCAAACAAGGAAATGGCGTTATAAAACAAAATATTTATTTTCTGTAGGATACGCACGTAACTGTGTAGGGGGCTGGGTTAATTTGATCAAATAACATTTCCTATTTTTCATGCATCGTTATAAAATGTGGCCCTTCATTTGGTTTCAAAAGCTCAATGTGGCCCTCAAGCAATGATAATTGTCTTGCATTGGCAAAAGGTTTAGAAATAATGCTGTACCCGCCATAACAACATTTACATAACCAACAATATGTGTAGGTATAAAAACTAAGCATGCATGTGGTATTGACAATGGAAGGCTTTGATCTAATTTTATGTAGCCGACTGAATCATGTCATTATGTGGTCCGCTGTACCTCTCTAGGTCTCTATGTATCTGCTTCTCCTGTCAAGTCGCCAGATGAGGATGCCCTCAGTAAAACCTGTTTTGCTCCTTAGGCAGATAAGATCAAGGGAGCGAGAGACTGTGACCCATTCATCTCAAGGGTGTCTAAAGACAAAGCATTGTAAATACTGCTCACCAAGAAAAGCTTTCACAGAAAACCGCCTTGTTGCAATGCTTTGTGCCGAATGATGTGGGACTGTCAGTCTGTGTTAGGCCATACATGACCAGCAAGGCAGCCGCGCATAACAGCAGAGAGAGAGGAGCCCAGAGACGATGCCTGTGGCCTAGTCTGTCTCTTCACAGACTGGGATGGCTAGCACACTCACTGGGGCTGTACCGTGTGTGAACGCGCTAAATTCTGCTTTACTGCGAGGCAACCTGGTATAAACTTGCAAAGATGTGGTGAACCATTTCCTCTGCAAACGTCCTTCCTGTGACTTTTATTTCATTTATTTTATGGTTTATAACTTTACAGTGGGATCCCACACACGCACGATGGGGGCCCCTGGATGAAAGAGACATTTTACGGCTTAATAGATAATGAAGGACATTACGGAGATGAGGGAAATGCCACTTCGATGGGAAAAATATTTAAAACTAGCATAAGTGTAAACGGTTAATTGTAAGTCCAAATTAAATCAACATTAAAAGAAATTACCAAGTTGGTTACTGACGCATAGTTAGTTATTATTACTAGCCAATGCTATTTTCACGTAAAGAATATGCTCTGCCATATTTCTGGCAGACATCACAAACCTGCTCTTCCATGCTGTGACGCATGGCTATTATCGCTAGCCAAAGCTATATCATGTATAGATAGACAAGCAGACCTCGGGCTTTTGTATCACTCTTGACAGGCAGCACGTTCGGTTGGGGACATGACAGAGATCAAGAAGTTACAGCACGACAGCTGAGCCCATCCCCAGACTGACAGAACAACAAAGCTAGTAATGGAATTGTGGGAGGTAGAGAAATGCATTACTGCGTCTGAGAGGGGCATTACATTAATAACATTTTACCTCTACTCGTACGTGTTTGTGCCTAACAAACAGTATTCTCGAGGGGAATCAAACCCTGAACGGACTGCTCAGCTTTTACTGATTTGCATCCCAAATCATTTTACACATTAGTCATTTAGCAGATGCTCTTATCCTTACAGTAAGTACAGGAACATTCCCCCTGGAGCAACTTAGGGTTCAGTGCCTTTCACAAGGAAATTTGGCACAGTTGGGAATCTAACCGGCAACTTTTTGACTAAAAGTCTGCCTCCTTAACCACTGAGCCATCTAACATCCACATTAACCTATTGACCCTGTTCAGAATAAGCAAAGTATTGTTGGAATTTGTAATAGAACCTAGCATTCAACAGGCTAACTGTGCAGCAACTCTACACTCTTAATGAAGCTTAACTGGCAGTGCTATGGGCAATAGAACATCTCTGTAATCTTTGGCAAAACACTTTAGCTACCAATTAAAGATTTTAATCTGAACTATTCAGTGATTAAAATAAACAAATGCCTTTACACTACATTGAGTTATATACTCCAAACCTAGAACATTATTCTAAAAAAGCCATTGTACAACCATACATTCATTATTAATTGCTACAGGCTAAACGAGATATTTCTGTTGGTAGCATGTAAGGTCTAATTTTCCACTCACTTTTTGTGTTGAACCATTCAGGCATTTCTGGTAAAAGTTAAATTTCTAAGAAGTATTTGGCTTTCTAATTCGAACACAATCAATGCATGTGTTGAACGGACAGGGCCCAAAATGTTCTACAGTCTTCACATACATTTCTAAACACTCAATTGTTTTCGGGGGGGGCTTTCAAAGTTGACAGTGTTAGGAAAAGAAGCACATTCCAGTAGGGCCTTTTTTGTCCTTTGCAGGTCATTGCTCATACTCGCAACTAGAATGGCAAATATATCAGAGAATTGGAACGTTCACCAAAACAACTGTCTGGATGATTTTTCTACACAAAGTAAAAAAAAAATAGTTCTAACATCCTAAAAACAAAAAATATCCCTTTAAAGCAAAGTCAGTGTACCCAAATAACAATGTGTTTATACAACAAAGGTGCAGATGGCTCAGTGGTTAGGGATGCATACTAGTAGTCAGAAGGTTGCTTGTTCGATTCCCTATTGTGCCAAATGTTGTTGTGTCTTTCCTCCAGGGTTATTCTATACTTACTGTAAGTTGCTTTGGATAAGTGCATCTCCTGAATGACAAAAATTTCAAGGTGATAAACAAGTTGCTATTTTGACGTGTTATATACTTCATCCTTTTAGCAGGCACTCTCATACAGAAAGAAGTTCAGCTAGGGTTCAGCATATTTCTCACCTGCGCATTCACTCAGTATGGGTTTCTAAGGCTGTATTGTTACTCTTACAGAGGGCGGTAAAGCTTGTTTTGAAAAGCTGTGGTAGGGTGCTATTCCAGACACAGACATTGCATTTACTTGGCGGCATTGTAACAGCATTGATATCTGATCTAACCTTTCCATTCCATTGAAGACTTGGTTTTGTAGGACATGGAACATGGCCAATACATCAAGGTATTGGGGTTCTATTTAAATTATTTCCCCAATTATATCTTATAAAAGCCAATGCTGCAAATATGTGTACGTAAAGCAGATTGGATATCAACTTAATACATTGTGTTTGCACTGCAGATCCAGTCAATACATTGAAATAGTTTATGTTCTGGAGAATGTTTATCCCCAAACCTGTGACAAGAATGGAGAGAGTGGGCTTGGAACCTGTTCCTGGGTTTGGTTTTACAGACATGCCTCGTCAACAAAGGATAGAGAAGTGATGGGAGAAAAACGGATTATCTTTGTCAAACCAAAAGCGTTTTATCTTTCTGTGAACACTGATAAATTCACAGTTAGTTGAATACAAATACACATTTCCCATTCTCTTGGCAATTGTTACAAACAAGCAAAAGTTAGAAAATAATCAAATGCTATACAAAATGACTGCATTAAAAGCAGCACGCTGTCTGGTCAAGTTTTAGCTTGTGATAACAACTATCATAACTAATGATTAAATATGTACTAAATCTCCACAGTGGATGTACTGGTAACTACTGTGCTATGAATATTGTGTCATTCATGATACTGTCCCACCAAAATAAATGAATAGACAGTTCCAATGTTGGTTGATGCGTTAACAGATCAATGTAATGATGTGTCATTCCAGATCTCGCCCAAAAAGTCCACTATATACGGAAATGGTTATTTTTGAGACAGGCACAGCAAGTCCTTTATGGCAATAAACAGATGGGATGGAACATAACACAGAACACATTGGAACACAGAAGAGTAACTCTGGCCAGGCCAGTGGAGATGCCTCCAGGGTCCCGTAACCAGGCAACCGGGCAGCCATGGAGACCACGGGGATACATTTTCAACAAGCCAGCCGAGAGAATGAGGGCAACCACTGTTGGTCACACGGGCACGCACGCACACACACACAGGGCCGGCACAATAATACAATTCACATGGTGCAATGGAAATGTGAGATAAATTAGGTTCCTATTTAGGGATGTGATAAAGAAACATGTTTCCACATGTTTACCACACATGATTTCCAATGTTTTGTATTGTATGAAACAAATACAGTATATTTAGATCTACTTAGTTGTCATGTTTTTAATGTTATAGTTTGTAATGTTTATGTGTGACACCATTCAGGGCCAGTGTCTGTAATAACACAATGAGATCTTTGTCATCTGTATGGCACCATTAGCCAAGTCACTTTTAGTTTTGTATTTATTTAACTAGCTACAGGTAAGTTGACTGAGAACAGTTTCTCGTTAGCAGCAACCACCTGTGCATGTCACACACAATTTCAATGTACAGGAACAAGCAAGGCAATTAAAAAACAAAGCAGAAACCAACAAAATCACATAAAACAAACAGCCGGTAATTAAATTATCTTCAAGTAAACATCTAGAATTCCCTAATGCACCAGTCCCTTCAACAGTGTAACTCATTCCATATGTGAGGGGCAAATAAAAAAAGCAGTTCTACCCAACACAGTGGATTTTGTAGGGATTTTCTTTTTCCCCTATAACTAACCTGTTCAAACCATACTCAGAGATCCCTAATGTTTCGAAAGCAACCATGGTCATCCCCCTTTTCAAAGGGGGGGACACTCTTGACCCTTACTGGTATAGACCCATATTCATCCTGCCCTTTCTTTCTAAAGGCTTTGAAAGTCAGGCTAGCAAACAGTTTAGTGACCATTTTGGATCCCACAACACCCTCTACCCTATGCAATCTGGTTTCCGAGCTGGTCATGGGTACACCGCTGCTAGGCTCAAGATCCTAAACAATATCACAACCGCCAATGACCAAAGACAATATTGTGCAGCTGTCTTTATCGACCTGACTCTGTCAATCACCTAGGGGTGTAATGGAATGAGATTTTCACATTATGACAACCGGACACAAAACACCATGGTATTACTATATCACAGTATTATTAATAATAAAGACACACTTTTTTCCAGTTTAATAATTGTGAATAGCAAAATAAATATGGAAAGTTGTTGTTATGGATATTGCCTTACTAAAACGGGTTGACAGCAGGTTGCTAAAACATTGATCAATTTCATGGGGTCCGTGTGGTGTCGTGGGCTAAGTTGCTGCATTTCAGGACAGTCTACATCATGATAGTCAGTGGTTCGAGCCTAACCATGGGTTCTCTGACTTTCCCTGGACATCCAGCATGAGACAATAGGCATAGCGCTGCCCGGGATTTGGGTTAGATATCTGAGATTATCTATCCTGCCACGTCGTTCTCCAGCAACTCCTTGTGTCCAGATCGAGCACCTGTAAATTCATTCAGGGAAGTATAGTTGATGAACGTAATCATCTTGTGCATAATCTGACTAAAGGCTTCCGTGTTGGATGAGCAGTGTGAAAAGAATTGGCCAGCTGGGTGACGGAGGGTAGATGAATCATGCGCCCGCCCCTCGCCATCCCACAGTTCAAGGAGTCGCGGAGCTGCCGACAAGGCAGGGTTATTGCAAATTGGGAAGGGAGGGAAAATTAGAAGAAAAAAACACTGGTAAAATTCATGATATATGGTAAACTCTCAGTAGTAAATGTAGCAAAAATTGCAAACGTGAAGTTATGGAATGTGGCCCTCAGTGGTATGTAAAAATTCTAATAAAAGTTCTGTCCATGACTAGTAAACCATACTTCCAGCAACACATACAGCACACTGACATTCACTCGAACACATCAACCAGAGTCCAGGTTGACACATTCTACTCTATTTCCCTGTGTGTCAACCTCTTACAAACACACACAATCCTTATGGGTGTACATAGTGCACCACACATGAGACAGGAAACACCAAAAGATAATGTTTGATTGAAATTTATTTGAGTGAGCATTATATTGATGACACATATTGACATCCTATCTTTATACATCTTTATACAGCAAAATGAACGGTATTAACAAAGCGCTGCATAAATGTTCGAGAAAATAACATGTATGAAAACACATATGTGGCACATTTGGGGAGTCCTTGTGTTGAAATTCTCTGTACCAGGCTATAGGTCCTTTACTATTGTCACGATTCATTTGGTGAAGGTGGCGAGAGGGGGACACAGGCAGATAGGTGGCTTCGTAGTTGTGGCTTGTTTATTGACAACCGTCCCTAATCCAGAGCTCACACAGGATTGATTGCAGGGTACACGGATTAGTGTGGTGCACATAACCACTGACTAAACGGACTCACTTCTCACAACATTTACTAACGGGTTGCAGGGTACACGGCTTTAGTGTGGTGCACATATATATAACTAAACAGACTCACTTCTCACAACATACATGAACGTGGCTCCTGGACAGACTACAACTGAAAACAAAGCAACTAACACACAGGACACAGATATCCACCAGTGACACTGTAATAATGAACCACGCCCTCCTCTCCCCCACCCGGACTGATATAGGGACTGAAATAACCAGCTGAAAGTGGTTAGTTGATTAGATCAACTCGGTCCCCAATCAGTACCAGGCGAAAGAGAGAAGGCGCTATACAGCACATAAAATATAACAAAACCCACAGTGAAGCATATATAAGAATAAACATAAAATCAAAAATATATAGAGTCCATCTCTCAGTCTTTATGTACGAATGCCAGTCCTCACTGGCTGGGCGTTACAACTATTATTATACTATACTACTTTTTACATTTAGCAGACACTTTTATCCAGAGCGTTTTACAGTGAGTGGATACATTTAAGAGAAACTAGATGAAACTACCACAACTTCGTAGTCAGAGCATTCAACGTATGAAACAGTGAATAGTTGAAAACAGTGCTAGAGACGGATCATGCAGATAGCAAAACATTTCAAGACATCAGAATTGGAATAGCACCAAAAGTACTCGTTTAAAGAGGGGGGTTTTCAGATGTTTCCTGAAGATGGGTAGAGACTGTGGAAACTCTGGAAGTTGGTTCCACCATTGAGGAGCCAGGATGGAGAAGAGTTTTGACTGCTTGGATTGGGAGCTGACTTCACGAATGCGTGGGACAGTCAGGAGCCCAGAGGTGGCAGAACGGAGAGCCTGTGTAGGGCTGTAGGGTTTGAGAAATGCCTGAAGGTAGGGGGGAGGAGCTCCTCTTGTTGCTCCATAGGCAAGCATCAACGCCTTGTAGCGGATACAAGCTTCAACTGGGAGCCAGTGGAGTGTGTGTAGAAGTAGGGGGACGTGGGAGAACTTGGGAAGGTTGAACACCAGGCAAGCCGCTGCTTTCTGGATGTGTTGTAGCCGTTTGGTGGCACACGCCGGGAGTCCTACTATGAGTGGAGTTGCAGTAATCCAGACGTGAGATGATGAGTGCATGGATGACTACCTGGGCTTCTTCCTGGGTGAGGTAAGGTTATGAGTATGAAGCTGCAGGAACGAGTCGCAGACTTAATGTTAGCAGAGAACGAGAGGGTATCGTCCAGGGTCATGCCAAGGTTCTTTGTACTCTGGGATGGTGACGCTGTGCATGGAGTAAGGCAGGGTGTCCAGTGGCTCGTCTTGAAGTCTGACCGGTTGGGGTAGTGGAGATCATTCTGAGAGAGATAACTGGAGTTGTTTGGAGACTGCACGCATGTGAATGGAAGTATTTTATTTCCTGGACAATTATTAAATATACCAGTCACACATAGGCTACAGCACCATGAACTAATTAAAACACTTTTTGTTCTATGTAGTTGTTCTTAAATGTGAGCCAAATGTGAGCCAGAGCCAAGTTGTGCAGACCAGATCAGTGTAACTAAAATAAAAAAGGCTCATCACTTTTTCTCATGATGGCACAACCATTTAAACATGCAGACCATAACTTCCAAGCTGCTTTAGGATTATATAATGTGCATGTTAATTAACTTTGGAATACATTGTTCATTGGCGTATAGACAAGTAACTTGACAATTAGATTTTGTTCCTGACAATTGGGCTGACAGGAAATACATTTATTGGTTTTCATATATTTTATCCACTGAAAGCTGGCTATATTTGGCTAATGAGAGCCTTGGGACATTTCACCACTGATGGCTTGCTGTGTACTGGCTATTTACATGGCGGTTTTAATAGGTGATCGTCAGGGTTGGACACTTGACTGACTTCATTATCTTTATACAGTACTGTGCAAAAGTCTTAAGCAAATGTACAAATAAAAATAAAAATCTATAAACGGAAGATGCTTTAAATATATATATATATTTAAAAAATTCTAAATATTGAACTTGTACTGTACAGAACAGAAAACAATGAAAAACTAAAATAACTAGACAACAATGTCACGTGTCACATCTTCACCTTTTAGTTTGATTGTCCTTTACCCATTAGCATACCAGTTTGTTATCATTGTGTCACATCTCACCATGCCCTTGCTGATATTCTTGGTCGTCAGATATGTTAATCTTGCAAAAATATAATAAAGATTTTCTTGTTTGTTTTACATTATTTGGATGGTTGACATTGTAGATACCTTTGCTATGTCTGTAGGAAATACTGTGTGAAGAATGTGGTAGCTAAGAAGTTGTAGCACAATACCATAAACGACCAGTTATTGCTTTAACAAACTACTATACTGCTAGTTACCAGCTTTTTTACACAAAAATGGAATCCCCAACTTCATCAGACTCTGGAGAATGAGATAAGGTAAGGGCATTGCCAAAATGTTGAGTAATTATGTTGAGTAATTAAGACAAGACAATTATGAGTTGTCCCATTTA
>JACXGM010025618.1:0-15229 GCA_016801145.1 Umbra pygmaea | reverse complement strand
GATGAAATTAGGCATTGGTAAATATAACATGCTTGCTGGACACGAATTAACATGGTTAATTGATGCACATGTTGTATAACGTTTATAGTCGCCGAATATAACCACAAAGTGGCGTTAACTGTAATTTACATCGCAAGAGAAATGGACAAGTCAGTCATATAAAAGCTATTCAGTAAATCATTTTGGAGAAAAGCGTCTGCTTTGGCCTGATAAATAATAGATAGCTAATAGAAAACAAATGTCACCAAGAATATCTATTACTAATGGTTGACCTTTTCATTTTTCATAAGTTCAAATACAACTGCAACTTTTAACTGCACTGCTTTACACAAAGCCTAACAAAGGTAAGCCATGTAGCTATAGTAAAATTTAGATTCAATTTGAATATGTAAATCAACACCTTGACCGTAAGAGAGTAAAATAATAAATGAACCATGTGTGTTAACAAATGTGTACTGACAATGACAAAACACTGTTCTGATTGTATGCTATTAACAGGTCTAGTTCTTAAGATCATGGGCAGCAGCTACATTCGTTGTGGGGAAGAGAGGGCCTGAGAGACCATGGGGGCCAAGGTTCACTGGTTTGGCTGGGTGGTCTTCAATGGCACAGACTCCTTTCTTTCTACTTCCGGTCCCTTAGAGGAAGAGCATATATGTCCTGCTGATTCACTGTGGCGGGAATGACTTTGGATGCAGGAAGAGCATCGATCTCATTGTAGCGATGAAGGACCTGCAACATCTCTTTATGTGTTTTTGGCCGACACTGGTTGACAAGTTTCAATAAAGCAATATTTATTAACCAAATGATTCAATATTTATTATGGAAACACACAGTAGACACTTCATGTAGACATGCTTTGACAGAAATGTAATGTGGTTTTATAACTTATGTGATATAACTTGGTAATGATATATATTCAAACTCACTAGCTTACACAGTTAATATTGATAAGACACCCTTAGATTATTCTTAATTTTCATTGTGCAGCGTAACAAGTATAGAGACAATTCATTGGAGTAAGTGTCTACCCAGAAGTGCAAAAAAGTACAGGATAGACAGGTAGTGTAGTATAAACAGTATATGACATGGTTAACTGTATTCTACTGTTGGGGAGGGTGAGTCAGACAGTATTGTTGGAGTTTGGAGGGCCGTTGCAGAGTAGACTGCACTTTTTATTTTTAAGTGAGGGAATATGTGCCACCGCCACGGGTGTTTTAATTGCCAACGTATGGGGCATGTGGCTGCTGTGTGCAGAGGGTAGAATCGATGTGCTAGGTGTTGGGGTCCACATGAGGAAATGGCAAGTGTGGGGTAGGGGACAAGGTGAGGTGTTGGAATTGTGGTGTGGAGCAGAGTGCTGCATTTGTGGGGTGTATGGTTCATAAGGTCACTTATGCTGAAGTGGTACAGAGATTGGGGGGCCTTGGGTTGAGTGTGCAGGTGGAGAAGGAGCAGGGTTTAGTGCCGGTGTCGGATGAAGGTATGGGTGTTGACAAGGTGATGTTGTCTGAGACGTGTAAACATGAGTGTGTGGTTGGTAAGGATTCATTGGTGGTGGGCAGGGTTGAGTTTTTGGCATTTCTGTGTAGTGTGGTGAATATCTGTAGTCAGGTTAAGGGAAGGAACACTAGGACAGATGTGGTGGGTGCTGCTAGGGAGTTTATGGGTGTTACTGATGTCACGGGGAGATGATTCATGAGTTTATGAAGGTGAGGGGGGAGGGTAGGTAGTGGAATGAGGGTGCTGGGTGTGGGTAGTGGGCAGTATATTTTAATTTCTTAGGGTGGTGGGTTGAGTTGGGTGGACTTGAATTGGGTGGGCTGTGAATGGACTCACACTTTGGTACGGTTAGTGGTGTTATATGCACCATGAGTCAGTTGCGATCCGCCAATAAACCCATAGAAGAAGCAGAAACCAGCCCATTGACACACAGTGAAGTATTCCTCCACAATATACATTACTCTTGGGCGATTAGCAACGCCCCAAGTGGGATCTTTCGTCCACTACCTCTGGAGGTTGCATGAGCCCCACAGGTTCACACAATAATTGTCTCACACCAACGTCAGGGCTAGCAGCTTCGGAAAATGTTGCTAAAAGTTATCAGTATCTCTCGTAGGGCTGGGCACCGAACATCAATACTTTTATGCCACCGACCGAAATACTTCAATACTATTATTATAATACTAGTATCGAAAAAGTATTTATCTTTCAGTGCTGTCTAACGCAACTTAAAACACGTCATGTGAAAGAGACACCACCACCACGCAGAGGATTTCTGAAGATACTTGTAGTCGTATACCGTTTATAATGTTACTACTTGACCAGGCAGCATCTTTGTTTTTCCGACGTAACGGTAAGGTTACAAATTTTAGAAATACTTGACAGATTTTGAAATTTCACTATGTAAACCGAACACATATGTTTACTACTGCCGTTGTTGCGCTCATTTCGATCGACAATCGAAACTCAATTATTTTCCCCATAACGTTGACTACCCTATGTATGTTAGCTTGTGCTGCTAGTCGGTTGTTCTAGTTAGCTCTGTCTATTTCCCCCTTCACATTAGCCTCTGCGCGTGTCCACCCTGATGTTAGGAATAGGAAGACCATACCAGAAAGTGTTAATCCCTTCACATTGGCAGCAAGAGGGAAATTGTCCAAGGAAAGATAAGATCAGTGCCACAGAGCAGTCACAGGGGTTATAAATTACGCTGGTCTCTTCGTTTGTCTGTTGCGTGTAATACTATGCTGGAGCCTTCGTCTTTTGTGTTTCTCTGTTAAGTAGCTACTCAATTTCTATTACTCCAGCCTAGTTTTTAAATGCCGCGGTTCGAACTCAGTTATTGGACATATCAACACAACACTCATTTTTTAATTGTATTGGATGTCGTTTTCAGCCTCGTAATCTGAACAAACAAACAAACAGCAAGCTTTGTCAGTCTGTCCTTGATTTCCTCAAGAGCATTCACTAAATATCTCTCAATACCTGAAAGAAAACAATAGACAAGTGTGTAATGTACCCTGTGTAAGGACTGTAGAAAGCAAAGCAGAATCCCAGACATTTTGGTTGATTTCAAAATCCCGGTCGGACACATTTTTTAGGTCCAAAAAGAGGACACGTCCGGGAAAAAGAAGACGTATGGTCTCTCTACAATATATGTGCGCCAACATGCTACAGTAGTAAAAATGTGACTGCCAGGAACAGATGAAAAAATATGAATGGTTCTGAAGAGTTGAAAACCATAACCATGGCAAAAAACAATACTGTTGTAGTCAGCAAAGCCTGAGACAAATGTTGGCCGAAGATTCCTATTTATGTAAATTCGTAAATAAAGACCTTATTGTTTTCCTGAACACTAACATGACAATTACACATTCTACAGCATCAAAATTATCTTCAGTTTTTCACTATACAAAACATAGCTCAAGACAGAGTGGTTCACAGGAGGAAGAAGACTCTGAGATGGATCGTGGCTCACAGGTGGAAGATGGCTCGGAGATGGATCATGGCTCACAGGTGGAAGATGGCTCGGAGGTGGAAGATGGCTCAAAGACTGGGGTTTGCTGGTAGATGGAGATTGGCTTGCTGGAAAACAAGATAAATCCCATTTCCTCCAAAAAGAGATTAACTTGCGAGTTACTCCAAGAAACAAGATGCATATAGTCTAAACTGAACGTTGTTCAACATGGTAAGAGTGATTTTTATCCTCCTGTCTAGTAAATGGTTCATCTGTGCAGAGTGTAACTGCCTTATCTGGGAATGTCATGTGGTTCTCATATCATAACTTATCACTATCATCACAGAGATTGCTGTCATCAAACAAACACAGACAGTCCACAAAAACATCATTATGTTCATCATGATTAGGTTCATTAGTAGTCATATTCAGGTTGAAATTCTTCCAAAACATAAGATCTCCACCTGAACATGAAGGCTTTTCAAAAGATTGGAGAATTTTCAATACATTCCTAATTGCCTACGTTTGGTCCAGTATCTTCTGCCAGACATAACTGCAACAGTATATGATTAAGGTCAGATATACATGTTAACTAAATATCTGATGACTGAAATTCACTGGCTATTCGTCAGTACTGGCACCAGTTGAGTGAAATAAAACAGAGAACAAAAGAACTGTGTTAAAATTACACATTAGGTAAACAAGCTCCCACATGTCATGGTTTGCTGACTGGGTTTGTCTAAAAGTTAAGATAATTAGCTATCATGCTTAGCTGCAATGTTTGCAGCAAGCTAACATGAATTTACTGAAAGTTAGTCGAACAGCTAGCCGTAACATTGTGCAAGTTGCCAGCTAACTAAGGATGACTGGTTAGGTATTACGTTAACATTATCGAACTAGCTGACATTAGCTAACGTTAGCTATCTTTTAAAACCTGTTTGTTTTGCTAGTAACTATTATTGGCTAATTATGTACTGTAATGTTAGAACAACAAAACTGATGATACAACTCCATATCTGCAAGTGTCAATACCATGTCCCAATCGGATTATACAGATTATCAGTTTTCCGACTACCTAGCTAACGATAACTACTGTAGTTAGTTTATGTTAGCTTGCTTAACATTAAGAAACCGTATCCATTACCAAATATCAACATAAGCGATGCTAAACGTAAGGGATGCTAAATATGTTGCAGTCATCAAAATGGCAATTATAGCTAAACAAAGTTTAAAACATTAGGTAGATAGCTATATATAGTAACTTTGTTACCTAAATTCTAAACGTTACCTCAGGAAGGGAAGAGAGAATGACACCATAAGAGTTTACTTCTGGCTTACCCAAGCCCACACAGCCCATCATCTACCACAAATTGTTCCACACTGTCATGTTTGCCAGATATGCGCAGCTGATGGACTAACTGGAACAACAGTATGGCTGCGTAGGTTTCCCAAAGGATCTCTCTCTAAAAATCTGCTCACCTACCGGTGCTTAGCCGCGGGCGGACCGTCCGTTAAACGATGAGCAAAAAGCTAGTATACCGTCAGCTGTAACCGCCGTCGGCCCGCCAGTTCTATGCTAGCTGGGTTGTGAGCTCAGCTCAGTAGGTGTTAAATCATGTAAGTTAGGCTAATAAATCATGGTAAAAACACTTGAACGGAATGTTTTTCATTATTTCACATTATGTTATGTAGGCTAGTAGGACATGTTGTAAATGCCTTCCAAATGTACCGAAGTATTTCCAATCAATCAAAATGTTGCTGAAATATTTTATTCCGATGGGCTTCTCCCTTGACTGTATGCCTCCACGTCCCACCGATTGTCTGCGAGCTTCTACTGGAATATAAGGTAATTTCTCTACTGTGTGACAGGAAATCACGTTTTTATGAGACAGGAACTAGCATACGTTTACAAAAACTGCTGATACAGGGCCATAACGTGAGGTACAAGGTATTGGAGCATTTTATACATAGTCCTGTTTCTTTAGAAATAAACAATGGAGAAATAGAGTCTTTAAACGCTTCCGATTTCAATTTATTTGCTGTCAAAGTGACCCCTAAACTCATTGGAATGAATGGAATGCTAACGTGAGCTGATAACCTGGTAGCATCTGAATCGCTACATACAAGCCTAGACTTCCGGATGAAAGGCTACCCCCTTGGTTTATCCCATTAGCATTCCAGGCAACACACACATACTGAGCTGGTGAAGAACAATGAATTTGGATGCTTGTGAGGGCAAGAACTGCATGAAGATTTTTGATGAATGTATACTTTATAACAGTAGAATACAAAAACAAATATATTTATAATATCAAAGATAGCTATGCTGTAGCCTATTTTGCAATTTTTATCCTTAGTAGAATTAGAATGATTAAATTGTCAAGGAAGATGAATGTTGGCCATGATTTCGGCTCGTTCCGGGGCGTTCCTTCTGCCGTATTCTACAGTAGCTACACCCGCGTTCTGTCCGGGGCGTTCCTGTGGAGTCGCTAGTCATCTCAATGAATTGGTCCTCTTCTGTAGAGTATTGTTGCGTATGAGCAGTAGACAGTGTTACTTTATAAAAATGAGTGCTTTTTACATTTTGTAATGTCACATTTTTCAATATTTGCATTGTTCATATTTTTGTAGGCTATAAAATCGATTATTGTCTCATCCAGTTGTTTTGAGGAGACACTGCCTCTCTTGCCAGCCTACATTCGCATAATAGCTTCGATTATGATGGAAATGTTTTAGAAGTTGTGATTGGCTTATTTTATCCTTCCATCGAGCCACAAATGCCCATATGGCTCGCAAGAACAGTCTATGCTCGCGAGAAAAAATAAACATTTGAGAACAATGAATGATACAACCTTAAAGTATTTTTCATTGGATTTTATGTGTACATTATATAATAATAATAATAATAATAACTAACCTTTATTTATATAGCACATTTCATACAAGGAATGCGAACTGATCACATATTTTTTTAGTTAGTGTAATAGGCTATATCCAACATGGAGAATTACATGTGTAAATGCAGCGAGATTTGGCCAATTGTGATTTTAAAACTTAAGGATTATGGTAGCAATGGAAACAACAAATAGCCTACTTTTAATACAAATATTATTCAATTATGTATTTTGCTACAACATGAGTGTAGCCTATGTAAAATGTTGAATTATGAGAAGCAACGTTTCGTTGTTGAAAAATAATCGGCGACAATTCTAAAACACATGATAGCCAGTCACTTTAGTTATTACATTATATTGACTAAAGTTAAAAGTATTTTACGACATGATAGACATTATTTAGTTAATTCTCAGCCAGGGCTAAAGATCTTTTGACTGTGGTTATTGGCCATTGAGCCATTGAAAGCATTCATTCAGTGAGAGGTGCTTAGCGCCGTGGTTGCTTAGCGCCTGGGTACCAGATAATTGGCTGGATACCAACGTTAAGTGGCGTCGGATTTTGGCGGTTTTAGTAGTAATTAGGGGTAAAAAAAACATGGAAATCATTGATAAAAAGCTTTCTGTTTGAGATTTTTGAAATTGAACAACAGAATAATGTAAAATAAACATATTTAAGAAAAGTCAAGGAAGGAGGAGGTGTAGCTTTCAAAATCACATATATATTTTAATTACAAACTCAAATGCCCAATGGCATCGGCCTTTGGCGGTTCTAGTGTTAAGTGCATTCTTATAAGCCTTCAGTTTTAATAATCACTTATGACACACAACTCACTTTCGATCCTTGTTTGAGGTTGTACTGGCCAATCAAGGTTTTGAATAAGAAAGGTGGGTTAGAATTTCGCTTGACTGCTGCCAAGACCAAACCAAAGTTGCTTGCTGTAATGCGCTTCTTGCGAAATGCTGACCTGTTATAAAAGCAAAAATAAGAGATGGTTTACCTAAACAGTTTTTGCTTAACAACTGGCTCTAGAGTTGCATTTTAAAGCAACCTGACCCACTGCAGCATGTTTTTCTAAATGCTGTGTATGTGCGTCAAATTGATTAAGTTGTTTTCTGAATTTGTGTTTTGTTTGTTTTATGTTTAAGTTGCAGTGTATTGGCCCCCATAGTGTTTTTATTAATGCACTTTCCTACCACAAAGCATTCTTTGCCTGACCAACAGTATCTCGCTGAATCTGTTGCTGCTCTTGATTGGTGACAGCAAGCGATGACAGCACAAAAAGAGCCTTATCCTCAGCTTGCGCATAACCAGGGCTGGTAACCAGCCCATCAAATTTCTTGATATGGCAGGTCTAGATTTAAAGCACATCGTGTCAGATATTTACCAAAAACAAGTGTTGAGTCCGTGTAAGTCAGTGAGGTGGCAACATTGTGTATACAAAACACATTTGAATGCAAGCGTACAGTCTGATATCTGTGATTTGCAAGAACTTACATACATAGAGATTTCGGTAGTTTACATTGTGTCAAACTAAATTTGTCATGTGCTTAAGCTATGTAATGTTTGTTTTTAACTACACATAACACCTGTTTGACAGCCCTGGTTCAGATAGTTGTCACTGATTTAATGTAGTGTAATTGTGATGTTTCCGCAAACATGGAAGGCACATCAAAAGAAAAAGCCATACCTGAGGTACTTCTGGACTCAAAATCCACCACAACCCTGTAAACTGTAAGTTGTGACAAGGATGCTACGGCCCATTCCTTGTCCTCCTTTGTGACTGGTGTTTTGATTCCAGCTGAAATAATAGTATAGAATTTTTGTAAAAGAAATAATAGTATTTTGAGATGGTTCAAGTCAAAATAGTATCTCAATTTAACTGTAGCACACCTTTTAAGCTAATAAATTATATGTTGTTTGTCTGATTTCGGAGTGTTCGCCCTCTTCCACAAGCATTCGACGTCGGTGCGGGAAACATTTTTCTCCACCCAGATCAATAAAGCTGCCATATGATGGCACTCGCCATCCGATTGGGCACTCGCAGGTGCTGTGCTTCACTGACTGTCCCTCAACGTGCAGCTGTATTGCATACACTTTAACCCTCACCATAACTTCACAGGATATTGCCAGTGCTGTTTTTATGTTAGCCTATCAATACTTTTGTGATGTTAGCTAATGTTAGCCAGGGGTGCAGTTCATTACCGATATGTAAACTAGCCTAACTTCACTATCCCTCCAAAACATGGCTGGTACATACTTCATTTATTATTCTAATCTTCCCTAATGCTAACAACTTCTAATGTTAACTACTCACCTCAACCTTGTAAATACTCTTTTTCATGGATGCCTGTACTCTACCCCTAATTATACCACCTGAATGGACAGCTACACTAATCACTCTATTAGAGTTGAAAGTATTTAAACCCTTTTTAACTCAATAGGGTGACTCACTAAAGAAAGATGTGATTGTAAAAAGGTTCACAGGTTCCGCCATTGCATTGTTTAGATTTTTGGACTCTTGCACCCGGAAATGCTTTTACATCATGGGTGTCGTCAGACCAGCCCTAAATCACATGAAATACGTTCTGAGGGAACTATTTTGTAAAACCGAAATATGTGAAATATGAACGTATGAGAGGGTCAATTACTTTTGTAGGGAACTAAATTGAACACTCGAATAACATTAAATTTGAACATATGAAGATCATGATGTAGCATGTAAATAGCATAGTTTTTGCTAGGGTGGAGGTAGGGGATGGTGGACGGGCGTATAAATCTGCGACTTGCATGCCAGTGTTCGCGAGTTCAAATCCAGACCGGCACTTTGTGTGTGTTTTGTTCTACGTTGCTTGCGTCATGCGGACATGTGATTATCGGTTTTTGTAATGTTAACCCTAACCTTAATTCTAACCTTAACCTCAGTAACGTCATATCTAACCTTAACTGTTAGTACCCTAATGCCTAACCTTAACCGTTAGTAACCTCATGCCTAACCTTAACCGTTAGTATCCTCCTACCTAACCTTAACTGTGAATGTTGCAATATCATTTCGAATGCTATGGAATGTATGGAATGTTCTCGCATAAATCAGCTAAACGAAATGCACCGGAGCAACATAATTGAAGTACGAATATAGCCTAATAACGAAACGTGGAGTTCAAACGTAAAACAACGTAAATATGTTGGCATATAACGTAATTCAGGTTTTTTAAATAGTTTCCTGAGAACGTAATTTGGGAGAAATTCTGAGAAGTACGGTTGCGTCAGACTTAACAACCGGATTATTGTGGACTCACAATATGGTGGCGGCCTCTTGTTTACGTCCCAGAATGCACTGCGCAGTGACTTTGGTTGCCAAGCTCTATAGTGTCGCTGAAAGAACACTAGTGGCTACCACACAGCTCAGCAGTGTGTAAGATGGTAGGGATATACACAGTACCAGTGGTGGGCCGTCAGGGTCTGCAAGGCCTTCTCTGCAGGCCTAAAGATAATCAGAATCAGAAATGTATTTTTGTACGGTAACACTTTATTTTGAGAGTCCATCTCTAGATGCTCTACATATTGTCTGCATACTGTCAACAGCACTTTAACAAACTATCTACTAACCCTAACCCTAATCCTAATCTTAACCATTCCCCTTCTGTTAAACCTAACCTTAACCATTACCCTAAAACATATTCTAAACTTACCCCTACCCTTAAAATACACAATTAGTTGCTTATCAAGAGATGGTTTGTTGATAGTTTGTTGATAGTCATATCATAAACAAACTATCTGTAGACCACATACAGATGGAATGTCAGACTCTCCAAATAAAGTGTAACCTTTTGTACTTCTTTAATATATTTTTTAATTAACACTATATATATTTTACAAAGTTCATTTAACTTAGTCTATATGGTTATTTCATTGCTACAGTATGTTATTTTCAGTTGCCTTGCTTTTAGCGCAGCTCATATAAATGAAAGCTTATATCCAATAAGATTTTTTCATCTGTGTTCTCGGGTAGACTAGGGCCTTCAGAATTCCGAGTGAATACCGTTTGCTGTTGAAGCCCATCAGGACCATGTTGTTGATTGTTATATTTTTAACCAATCAGATTTTGACTTTACCATGTTGGGTGTGTTCTTTGACCAAGTAAAGCATTTCTGCAACCCTTATGTCAGCATTGTTTCTGTTGCTGATAGGAGGGGCAGTTCAATAAAAATCAGCAAAAAAAGGTTCGCCATCCGAACAAGAACTAGCCATCCGAACAAGAACTAGCTTAGCTCTCGTCTCCGATTTCTTTAAACTTTCAATTTTTAGATTGTTAGATGTTTTACTTTTAGCAGAATGGCAGATGGAGGTGAAGAAGTAGCTTTGGTGGCGAATATAGGACTGGGCAGGATCGACTCTCAGCACTGGGCAATATCTTTTATTGGAACTTAACGCAAAGATGTGCTGTACAACCGTGTCATAGAAGTCTTTTTAAAAGAGAAAGGAGGACAGACTTCGTTTTCAAATAATGAGCAGCTTTGGTGAGTTTGATGGATTTTTATATATTTAGCAGGGCCTTAACTAGGGATGGGCCGATACGATACAAGTACATTTAAGTACAGGAAAGAATTAAGGATGGAATTCGGTGTATACTGTAACTGTAGAAAACGGCATGAGGAACGCCCCGGACCTAGCCTCTGAAAGCCACCTTCAGCGAGGAAAGACAAATGTCAGTAGTTTGTTCTGGGTGAACAAAATAATGGTATTTCTGAGTTCTGACATACTAACGGTTAATAAATATAACTTAAAGGAAACACAATGTAGCCTATTTTTATTTTGTTAAATAGATTACATAAAACAATAAAATACCTTAACAGAATAATATGATTAGGTAATTATCCCTGTTTTGGAGAAAGTCACTTCAAACAGACATTCTCATCTTACTTTTGCAATGCTTAGTTAGAGCAAATTCGAACACAAACGTCTATTGTGTTCACGTTTACAAACGTGTTTCTCTCACTTAATTAGGGAAGAAGACGTAAACCATTGACATTTAATAAATATTACACATTCTTGACCTGTAATGTAAATGATGTTCTTCTGGATATGTAGGAATATTTACTTTTCTATATTTGAATTGGCTGATCAACATCTAAGAAATAGCAGATTAGCTTGATAAATGTGACAGTTGGCATAGTTATTAAAAGTACTTGTATTAGTACTCGTATCGGCAAGTACCCAAAATTAAATACTCTGTACTTGTACTCGTTCCATAAAAAATGGTATTGCCCCATCCCTAGACTTTACTAAACTTGCTTTTGAGCTACAGATGAACAACACGTTTTTTGTTAGGGAAAGGTTTCATGTAATCGGCACGTGTGGGGTTGGGGTAATTGGCCATCAGAGCATGGTCTGGCCGAGGGGAGATTTAAAGGGTCACCTTTCTACAAAAATGATGCACACTTTTCTCTGCCAACTTCTTCATGATCTCAGTCTGGTCTGGTCAGCACAAGAAGTGACGGATTAAAATATATATTTAATTACCTACAGTACACATTTGTAAGCATAGGCCCATGTTGCTTAATTAAAATAATCTTAAATAGGCCTAAAGTCATTAAATAAAACCTAAATGACCAGGTAATGGTAACAAATCTTATCTATTTCGGCTCCCCACAACCAACACTGGCCTTGGACAAGGCACTGTTGGAATAACAAATTCTCCCGGACAACGCTGCAGTGAAATGCTCTTGTTTTTGTTCCCTCCCCCCATCACCAGGGGCCTCATTTATAAACGTTGCGTACGCACAAAAGAATGCGTACGCCATTCTCTACGCAATAATTGGGATTTATAAAAAGCTAACTTGACGGGAAAATGTGCGGTCCTTCACGGAAACTCTGACCCATGCGTACGCACAAAAACGGGTGAAATGAGAAATGGCGACACCGCCAGCAGATGTGTGAAACACGAAGCTGTCTGAAACTGCAGACCGGTGTAGCTAAACGAAATCGAAATACTGCCTCTCATTAATAATATGAACATTTCACAAAGGCATTCTTACAATCAACAGCCTGTGGTTGAATACAAATGAAATAAAACAAGATTGTAGCCAACTTAAATGCAAACGAAGACATATTTGCAAAAAGAACACGCAAACATGTTCTGTAATGTCTGGCGGAGCAGACATACATTAGATTAGATAGATGTCTTCATTGTCCACTGGGGAAAGTTGTGTTCATAAATGTCATCAGCTACAGAATCATGGTGTTCATGTAGTATATGCCGTTAGTCCGTTTAATTTCCATCCATCAATTGTTCCATCTTGACGGATGTCTTAACCATTTTGAAAGCTGGAATTAATTCCATTTGCGCATAATCCCATTTACAATATATGAATCCCGACATCTGTAGCTGATCAGATACAATCACCTGCATGGTCATAAAAAGCCATGATGCCAACCCAATGCGTAATGATGCACAATGGCTGATCCTGCGCTGTTAGAAGATGTGGCATATGGAAGGATTCGGAGGGAACGCATTTTCAGACAGCAAGAAGACTTGCTGGCAAACGAGGATGAGTGGCTTAAGAGCCGGTTCCGATTTCCTCGTGGTGTCCTGTTGGACCTCTGTGCTCTATTGGGCCCAGCGTTACAGAGGAGCACTCAGAGAAACCACGCAGTGCCAGTCCCACTTCAAGTCCTTACAACACTTTAGATTTCTGGCGACTGGCACTTTCCAGAGGGAATTGGCTGACAGGTCTGGGATTTCACAGCCAACCCTTAAGCCGGGTTATGCCAGATGTGTTAATAGGTGTAATTGGTGTGTCGCATGATTACATAACAATTCCTTACACTACGGGTGAACAGGCCAACCATAAAAGCCTAAAATATAGAGAATTTTGCTGTACAGTTTGCACAATCATTGCCAGGTAGGCTAAATTTACTTTCCATATGATCAAAGTACTTAGCCTATTTCTAGACAGGCAGAAGGCTATTTCACAAAATATTTGTCATGTTAATAACACATTATTTATTCTTACAGATGAATCTACCCACAATAAAATATAAAAGAGTAGACAAAGATTTCCTAAGATATGGAAGAAAAGTGGAACAACGACAAACAAAAATATTTATAAACGTTATTTTAAGAAGTTGTAGCTATCAGAAGCAATCGTGTGGACAAAGCCATAACATTCAGCAGCAGTCCCGCTATTTCGACCTTGCGCTCCCTGAGTGCGAGCTGCCTGATTAGCAAGACCGTCAGAGAATTGCTTCAGGCGAAGGAACATAGTAGCCTATACCTAGTTATATGCATTTGGATAAGTGATTGAATGAGAAAAACAAGCGTTGTTTGATTGGAAAATGTAGAATGTAGTGAATACTGTTGTTAATAGCTGTCAATTATCAAGCAGATTACAACGTTTGAACTATATGACGGAGCGCATGCTGGCCAAATTCGGTAGAGAAACACACTGCATGTAGCCTATATATATAGAGCGCAAATTAACTTCCATGTTTGCTGCCTTTTGTATTAGGACAAACTCAATGACAGTTGTTAATATTACTGGAATATATTTGGATTATAGAAAAAATAGGTATAGATTGCTCGAAAATATACAAATTCCATGAGATTCCGTGTTATAAGTAAATTCTGTTTTTAGTGATAGATTCCGCGAACCATAGGGCCCTATGTATTTCTCAATGAATGAATATTAATTTTGGGGCGTTACACTGACTATTTATGGGCAATTATAGGTGTGACATGCAGCCGCAAAAGCTGCGCCACATTTAGAGTTGATTGTGATTTATAAAGGGAAACGTGCATAGGACGTGCGTGCGCACGGTTTTATAAATCTGAATATTTCTTTGCGTACGCACGTCCTATATTTAGTCCGTACCCCACTTCTGATGCAAATCCACCACAAAGTTTTATAAATGAGGCCCCAGGTGATTGTGACTCTGTCTGGGACATGACCAAGGCTGTCTCTGTATCGACATTCTGCGGACTTGTCACTTTGGGATTGTTGCCAGACACAGAAATCTCCAGGCCTACACACACACAAACTCACACATATGTACAGATACACCTCCCCCCATCTCCCGCCTTTGCAGCTTCATACCCGCCAGCCTGACAATACGGGTCTGTGAAAGCGCCTACATGGCCGCAGGTCCGGATGGCTGCCTTGTCTGGTCTTGGCTACCTCATTTCCCCTTTTCCCGCCCCCACCACCCTTTTGAAAGTTTTGTTCAAAGTGCACTGATTGTGCTAATGTTGCTGAGGGTTTTTTTCATGTTACCACACTGTACCCCCGAAGGGGCATAATATGGGGCTGCCTTTTTTTCTCCTCACCTTTTCTCATGTAATGCTGTATTGTTTTTCTAAATCCCTGTCTTCCTGTCCTGTCTACCCTTTGTGATGTTTTGTTGTATGGACAGGATGATGGCTAATTTCGCTGGTACTTGTGACTAAGGTGACAATAAAGACTATTAAAGACTACTACTACTACTAATGGGAGTTTATAACTAACTAGCTATCATAAATAATAAAAAACTATTTGAATGCATTCTCTATAAATAAACTGAGAAAAAAAAAGATGGTCCTGACGGGTCTAGAACTTACAACTACCGACACTGAAAAATGTCACTGTAGTCACAACTCATCTAGCCCGCTACATTTATGGGATTCCGAAAACTAAAACTCTTAAGTCTGTTACAGGGCGACCCTTTGTCATCGAAACCTGATCCATGTTGCCAAGGTAAGAATATCTTTGTGGGTTATTTTACAAAGAAATTAATAAAAGTATGTTTTGAAATGACAAAGGGTCGCCCTGTAACAGACTTAAGAGTTTTAGTTTTCGGAATCCCATAAATGTATACAAACATGTTTAAAGACTGTGAAAA
>JACXGM010025617.1:0-15231 GCA_016801145.1 Umbra pygmaea | reverse complement strand
CACACCACATGAACCAGGGTACACACACACACACACCACATGAACCAGGGTACACACACCACATGAACCAGGGTACACACACACACACACACACACACACCCACACCACATGAACAAGGGTACACAAACACACACACACACAGTTAAATATTTTGGGTTGTTTTTTAAAATATGTCCTTGTGTTTTCCCCAGGGGGGATGCCTGCAGTGTATGACCTCAGTACAATGATGGGTGGCTCCACTGTTTCACACAACAATCTCATCCCATTGGGTACGCTGTGTGTGTGTGATTGACAAATCCAACCCCCCCCCCTTCTCCCCAATGTGCCATACTCGACTGAGCGGTTTAGCGCGCCAATTAAACTTTGAACCTCACTGCCATTCCACTATTTAAAAAAAAATGTTTTGCAATGGGGTCCTGGTTTAGACCTGGTGGGTTTGGTGCTCTGAATTATTATCCAGAATACCCAGCTACACAGGGGCCTGATAGTAGAGGCAATATTGTCACAAATGTTTTCTAGGAATACATGAGGGGGATTAAGCAGGAAATCCTCCCCAGCCAGGAGTTGTGGTAAACCCCAGTGCATTCTGGGAGCGTTACTAGTAGGACGCAGCTCTGTCTGCTGCTTGTGTTTCTTCATACATCTGCAATTAACATTATTGTACTAGTTTTACTGTTTGTTGTTTCAAAATAAAAGTTGCCAATTTATAAATGATCTCCTCTCCTTTGTGTGTGTGTGTGTGTGTGTGTGTGTGTGTGTGTGTGTGTGTGTGTGTGTGTGTGTGTGTGAGTAGTGAACACAGGACTAGTGAACCATACATCTTCTATTGGCTCCATCATGAGTACAGGATTGAGCCAGGGTGAGTGTGTGTGGTGTGTGTGTGTGGTGTGTGTGTGTGTGTGGGCGTCATATTTTCACAACTGTTTGGACTAATGATGTAATGTTTCTCCATACATCTCCTTTAGTCTATGTATATTTTTGTATATTTCACACATCAGTTGCTTCTTAGTACAAAGAGTATTCTAAATCGTGTTATTGGGCAATAACCATTTAAGACTCCAGTTAACTTCCTTTTTCTCTCTATCTTAGGAGCAGGGACTGGCCAACCGGGGCCCGGTAACAGTCCTCACTACCCAATCAACAACAGCCAGTTCACCATGGGTGGGCCTTCCATTTCCATGGCGTCTCCCATGGCGATTCCTAACAACACCATGCACTATGGGAGCTAAGGGCTCCAGCACATTCCTCAGGATGTGAGGAATCCAAAATGGACTCATCCCTCCATCATTTGTTCCTCCTCCCCCTCAGACCCGCTTTGTGGTCGTCCAAACTCCTAAAGGGTTTAAGATTAGCAAAATTCTAGTCCAATTCCCAGACTCTCCGCGAGGGTTTTCAGGTTTCCAATTGATTCCCTATACAATACCTGTGGTGTGTTTGCTTCGGTCGTCTAGACTAAACCTCTCCTTTCAAAGTTCTGGGCCAACTAAAACATGTAGACTTCCACAGGACTCATGACACTTCGGTTTTAGAAACACTCAATCACACTTTCTCTTATACACGGCCTCCTGCTACACAAAAACAACTTAGAGCTTCTGTGAAGCTTCAGCCAAACAGCCGCCAATTGGGGAGGGAGATCTAGGGTTTTAACCAATCAGCCACCGTTGGGGAGATCTAGGGTTTTTAACCAATCCAAACATGAGATTGGCTCTGTACGGTGGTGTTTGTGGCAGCTTTAGACTAGACCAGGGGCTGTTCATGCTGGTGAAATGTTGCTGACAGGAATGCAACGTTAGGTCTGTCTAGTAAAATATGAAAAGGGATTACTTTGAGCTCACCCAGTGGCTGTGTGGTGTCAGGAGGGTGAGTGTATGACTTGAGGTTTTATTAGGATTTGCTTAAAGTGCTTAGTTGGGAACATTGAGACTGCACCTTATTCCCTATATAGTATGATTATGGAGAAGATCAGTGTATCGTTTAAAATGTTGACACACTCGATGGACCCTAAATGGACATATTGATGCTTGTCACCAATCTGGAATGGACATATCGACGCCTCCCTGACTGTTGAACAGAGAATACAGCCACAAGCAGTCCTGTAACTTTGCCAAAATGCCGACCGTTTCCCAAAATCCGTGTCCACGATTCCTCAAGACGTGTTTTGGGGTGAGGCACTGCAAGAAATGCTATGATTCATACCAGTATTAGAGTCCAAACTAAAGAACCCATGTTTTAGCTGTTCCGGATGTGTGCCGTCTCAGGTAGCCGGGGCAGGGGGGCACAATACTTTAAACCCAAAATGGCACATTATTTCCGTCATAGTGTACTGTGTTAGACCAGACATTTATTTGCTTTGGTCAACTAGTGCATTGTTGGGGAACGGCGGCCCAGTTGGGATCACGTTGTCTGTTTGCTGATACTGAATCCGTTTTATTTGCTTATTGATAATCGCTAGTCAGGGCTTGCAGAGGGAAAATTGATCCCAGGTCAGTTAGAAATCCATCCGGTAAGAAACATTGTAGCTAATTAAGAGTCATGCAGTCCATTCTTACATCAACATTTTTATGATTCTTTTGTTTACGTTGCATATTTTTCAGAAAAACCCTCAAAGCAGCATATTAAATATTGATGGAAAACTAATCTGTGTCGTCACATTTCTGATGGACTGGCTTTGGTTAAGCAAAGAAGTATAAGAGCTTTTGTGTAGAGATGGTATGACCAGATGGTACGACTACAATGTTGTAAGACCAGAATATAGTAGGAATGTGTTCCTTCAAACAACAACGTTTACTTTCCGCAAATCTTTCTGTCTATTGGACAAATCCAGGTAGGTCTCTTGCTTTTTCAACCTGTATTTGATCAGATGTCTGAACACATTCTGATTTACAGCAATACTCAGGAGTGGCTAGTGTTTAACTGCCTTGCCTTAAGGGCAGGAAATTGTTTTGTTGGTGGTCAGTTGCTTTAACCAGTAGCCTACCTTTAGCAAAAAATGTACTGTTGACTTCTATCATATTAGGGAGGGACCTGACAGAATTTGGATGTTTGCAATTGCTGTAATGAAATATTTAGCACAAAGAAACCATCCCAGGAGTGTCGAACAGAAATATTACTGATGTATTTTGCAATTTTTGGTTACTGCTGATAAGAGTAGAGATGTTGAGCCAAACAGGGTCCCAGAATAATGTGCCATGTATTATCCAATGTGCCAGATTTATTCAGAAAAACAGTTGCTTTCACACTGGGACTTTCATCTCAATGATTATTGTTTTTCTAAGCAAATATAACCAACATACTGTACACATACAGCCTACAATGGGAAGATTAAGAATGTATTAAAATATTTTTGTAAATCACAAATGTCCCAGGCTGCATCTTTAAGTGATTGACTTAATTTAAGTGCAACTCAAAATGTGAACACAGAATTTGATCAGTCTTGTCTGCAGCTGTTCAATCCCTCTATTGCCAACCACGATTTTGGTTGGGTGCTTTATATCAGTGGTTCTCAAACCTCTCCTCGGGGACCCCAAGCCGGTCCATGTATTTTATCTACCATTGAGCTAACACATCTGATTCAATCTATTTACTAATCAACATGTTGTTTATTAGTGAATCTGATCGGATGGTTCAGGGCTACAGCTAAACTGTGTCACGTCTGGGGGTCCCCGAGGAGAGGTTTGAGAACCACTGCTTTATATAAATAAACATGAAAGTGTTAATCCATACAGGTCACATTTCTGTACACATACAGTACTCAGAGTAAATGAGTACACCTCCAGTGTTAAGATTTGTATCTTATTAATCAGAGAACACCAAAACACTTAGCTGAAATAAGACAACTCAGTTCTGTTAAACATGGAGTGAACAAGTTGGTGACAAACTGCCACGTCTTTTTCCATGCTTGGAGAATGAGCTCTTTTAGATCCTGGATGCTCAACCTGTCTGTTCAGAACTCCTCATAGGTGTTGTATTGGGTTGAGGTCCGGTGACATATTTGGCCACTGTTTCACCTTCACCCTGTTCTTTCTAAAAAATGCAGCAGTAGCCTTGGATGTATGTTTAGGGTCATTACCAGGTTAAAAAACTGCATGGTGACCCAGGGTGCAGAGAGATGGTAGCATCTTCTCTTTCAGTATTTCACAGTACATATGTGAATTCATGATGCCCTCAATGAAATGCAATTCCCAGACACCTGCAGCATTCATACAACCCCACATAATAACACTGCCACCACCTTGCTTTACTGTGGGTACCTTGCATTTTTCATTGTACTGTACGCTTCCCCCTTGCAACGCCACAGTTTGGATGCCATCAGTAGCAAAAAGATAAACCTCTCATCTGACCAAAGCATGGAGTCACAATATTCACTTTTGTCAACATGGACCCTGGCAAAGCCTTAACAGGCTTTTTTGTGCATGGGCTTTAGCAGTGGCGTCATGTGAAATAAATCACACAGTTTTGACTTTCTACAGCTTTAGCTAACTGATGAACTTGCACGGCAACAACTTTAGCTACTGTATTCCGCCAGATTAGCAATGCTTTTCTTATTGTCTCGTAGTCCTGACCTTTTTTGTGTAAAGCAACTACTTTCTCAAGACTTGTGAAATTTCTCTTCCGTTCCATGTGGTGCCATAATTGGGAGGAGATTGTATAGGTTAAATACCACCCTTAATGGTCAATTATGTTGCAGCATCCTGTGTGATGATTGGTTAGACTTGTCTGTTGTTGAATTCCATTTATTTAGCATTTACCAACTTTAATTCCTAAAAGCTTCATTGGGGTGTACTTATTTTGCACCATTGTCTTAAATCGCTTTCTTAATAAACTTTCAGATTTTTTGTTTGTAATGACAAATCTAATTTACAACCAAAACCAGAGTTTCTTGAAATGTTTTACTGTGTAGGATCCCATGGAAAGTATTGTTTCTGAAGAGAGACAGATGATTTTCTGAGACATCTGTTGAAGTGTACTAATTAACATTGAGTCCTGTACATCATTAAAACAAAGCTTTAAGTGTCTCTGTCAATCACTGATTAGTTCAAACACATTCACCTGGTTGTACCGGGTACAACTGCAAACACCTCAGGTAAAACTGCAGCAAAACACCTGCGGTGCTGACTGGTTTCAGGCCATTTTCTCCCCATCTGTGACGAATTAATGAAGTTAATTAGGTGCAGATGGCTAACAGACGTGGACATGCAACTGCGGGTCAACCCCTGGGAGAACATCCGGATCACGCAGGTAACATCAACAACCCTTTACGTTAGAACTTTGTGGGAAGTAATCCATAAATACACTCTGGTGATAAACATTCTCTCGCCCCACCTTTCCACCCCTGCCTTCTACTCAGTATACCCTGAAAACTCTCCCCGCTTCTCTCACCTCAACCATTCACCCAACGTCTTTCCCCGGTCGCCTTCCCTCTCTTCCCCTACATTCCTCTCACTCCCCCATCGTTTACTTTCTCCCCTAGACCTCCATGATACGTACGTCCTCCACGGGGAACCCAGCCTCCCTCTTATCGACCACAGCGCCACCTGGTGGGCAGGGAGGGATGAGCAGAAAGAGAGCATCTCCTCCTTCAGGGTAAGTCAAGGTGTGTTTATTGCAGATACGTAGGGATTCACTGAGTTGGGTAACAATAACACTGTGATTCCGAACACCAGTGCAGTCAACCGCATGGGTATGCTGTGTGTATCTGTTGCTGGACACGAGTTAGACGGCCACAGGACTTAAAAGTTTCTTGTGTGTTTTTGGTCATTTTTAGAAACCCTGAAACTACGACAGAATTGTAGTTTTTTGAGTCAAACGGGTAGACCTCTTTTTTTTTGTTTGTCATTATGGAATTTATACCGCATGTTGAACATGAACGTCCTAGCAGTAATAACCCGAAGACGTGATGCTCCAACTCATCCTCAATCAGCAGTATCTTTCAATCCTACACCTGCCAGTTGACAATATGTCACACCTTGGAGTAATCTTTAACCGCTAAGGCAATGTATACATACCCAGAACAGTACCTGGTGTAATGTTGGAAGGAATTCACTAAATCTACTCTGCGTTCATATCAATTCATACAATGTTGGTCAGCAGATGTCACTGTAAGATCGTTGAACCTTCGGCCATCTCTAACTCTCTGCTCTTCACAGGACCAACTGTCTGTGAGGGAACAGCATGTTGCCAGGCTGCAGAATGCACTGAGGCGTGAGAGAGAAAAGGTGAGTTTTCTATCTTGGAGTCAAATAGAAAACAACCAAGAGCTTGATAAACAGTGATCAACACTGTCCTCTCCTTGTGCTCCACTGCAGAGTTCCAGCCTGCAGTCTCAGTGCAACCAGCAGGGGGCAGAGTTGAAACGTAGGGAGCAACACAACAACAAACTGAGGGAGCGACTGGCTGAGAGACAGCGAGAGAGAGGGGCCTGTAAAGATACATATTTTAGTTCAAACAATTAAAATAATCAATTGTGATTATCTTCTGTAGTTAATCGCAAGTTTTAGATATGGCCCATAAAGTCTGTTTAAAAAGCAGTGCTTTAAGATCCAATGTGTTTCATTGTGCACTATGGACATGTATGTAGCCATGGAGCTGTTGAACCCTGTTCCCAGAGGCCCTGTGAAGAGAGACCAACCTGCCAGACCAGCCAGGGCCAATGGGAGGTATGAGGCAGTGTTGCAAATTGAGACAAACACCTTCTGTAGTTCATCCCTTCAGAACAGGGCCGTAGGCCGAGGACCAGTTTGGATGATTCCAGAGGTCTCAGTGGTCGCCTGATTTTCAGTCCATAACACTGAGACACGGGAATTTGTCCGCACCAGGAGAGAAGAGGCAGCACTACGTGCAATGCTGGAGCGTCGTGAAGCGGAGCTACGGGAGGCCATGAAGCTGAGGCACAAGCTCACCACGCTACTGCACGCGCTCAGAGCAGAGATGGAACAGGTGAAAGACGCCTCCTGTGGGTCGGGAGCTTTTTTACTGTTGAACGGTTGGGGTTCATGGATTAGCATTATCTTCAGTAATACACTGAAGAAATAAAAAGCATAAACAAACCTGCAGCATTGTTAACAGTTTGGGATGTGTGACAGAAATAGGCTTTTTGAGCATACACAGCAAAACCACCAGTGTTAAATCAACTCTGAGAGTGTTAAACACTGTCAGTGTCTTTATGCTTCCCATTGGCGCTATATAAACACAGAGTGTTAATTTAACACTCTCAGAGTTGATTGAACACTGGCGATTTTGCTGTGTATGCGGAATTTTTTGGCATCCAATATTTACGCTTGTGATACATGAAGGCATTACATTTTTGTTCTAGTAAAGAAAGGCAGAGTGGAACCCTGCAGCACGTTTATACCAAGGTACAACTCCTCAATGAGGGGTCGTGAGGGAGGAGCAGGGCTGCACAGGGGACCAGAATTGGAGTGTGTTCTGGAGTTATTTTATGTAACGCAATTAGAAACGTTCAATAAAAAAAACAGTTTGTCCCCAGACCCTGTTAGACGCTGCCGATGAGGAGGATCCGGTACCAGGTGACAACGGCATGACATTGGTCCAATCAGAGCAGTCGCTGGGTGACCATGTGACAGGGGGTGTGGTCCAGGGATGGAAGAAGGTGAAGAGGAGACTGAGAGACTTCCTGAATCAAGGTGTGAGGTCAGGGGTCAAGACTAAAATAACAAAGGCAAAAATGTCTCTTGTTGCCAACTGCTGTCTGATACAGGTGTATGTCAATGCTCTTCTTACAGGCAGTGGAAATAGCATATGGGCAGATAGAAGTCCATACTAGGAAAAATGTGTTGTCCTGCTTGGAGTTGTGTATTTATTAGGGTTAGGCATTTGGGGTTGTGCGTTAGGTTAACTTGAGGAATATATGTTCTGTTATTGATGTTAATGTTAGGGTAAGTGTTGGGTTGGTAACAAGAAACAATATATAACATGACTTTCTGAGAAACAAACGTGTGCTTATGTAGGTGACGTTGGTGTAGGGACGGACCAGGATAAGCTTTTGGCCCAGTTACAGACAGAGCTGGTTCAGAGTCAACAGCTGGTCAGAGAGCAGCAGCAGCTATTACAGGTGGGCTTCACACACTCGCATCTTACAGGTGGATACTATAGAAAATAACACCTGAAGATATTTAAGGACTAAGAACAACAGAAATGCAAGGAAATACAGTTGAATTGATTCCACACACCTCACTGGGAAAATATTTTGGCCTTGTACGAGGGCACTGGTCCAGACAGCCCTCAGCTATCCTTCAGGCCTCTGATGCTCCCTCAGGACAGCGTGATCTCTACGCTTCCAGACGCTCTGACTGACAGCTACTTCCTGGAAGACTGGGAGCGGCTACAGGCCCAGGGGGCGGAGCTGGAACTCCAGAGGCGGAGCTTTCAGAGGGAGAGGTGGGCCTTCACTGACGCAGCTATCCGATTGGGCCGCGAGGTCAGAGACGGGGAGATGGGTGGACAAGTGGGTGTCATGCTGTAATATTGCTGGTACACAGAAGAGACGTGTGTGTGTGTGTGTGTGTGTTTTGTTACAGCGTCATGAATTTGAACAGCAGAAGGCATGTGTGATAATGCAGCAGTATCTGTCTGACTCTCTACTGGGGAAGATCTCACAGTGTCACAGCAGAGAAAGCACCCACCTTGGTGAGTCAGAGTAGGGTTTCCCTCGTTCAATAAGCCAAAAAGTAAACTTCCCTAAACATATGACATATGTCTATACCAGTGGTTTTCAACCCTCTCCTCAGGGCACCCCAGCCGTTTCATCTCAACGTATTCAATAAATCAAGGGCCTGATGATTAGCAGATGAGTTGAATCAGGTGTGCTGGCCTTAGAAATGGATCAAGTACATGGAACACTGGTGTTCCCCGAGGAGAGGGTTGAAAACCACTGGTTTATACCACACAATTACCTAAAAATGTACATACATTTGTAATTATAATTATTCAACCCCCATAGAAAATCAGGTTTAGTGTCAAAATTTAGATTTTCAACTGTTTGCAATGACCAAATCAAATAAAAGCCATTGACATGGCTCAACACAACAAATGCTTCAAGTGGATTCCCCAAATTCAACAACAAATGCAATAATGACTTCTCCAGTTCCAAAATTATTCAACCCCTTCATGGTAAGCATCTTTAGTAGTTCAGTCTTTTACTTTTTTATTTTTATTTATTTATTACAGGGATAGAAGTGCATATTAATAAATATTTCTGTCAATATGCCAAAGTTAGCCAAGAGGCTATTTTTCACCTACAGTTACAGATGGTAAAAGTCACCCTTAAAGAGAATAAAATTACATATTTACATAGCAATATAAAATTTACAAAACATTTAGTAAAAATTACTATTAAGCTAAAATGCACAATAGAAACACAACAGAAAAACAAACATCAGACCATTACATGAACACGGGGGCAGCTAGCCAGCAGGGGGCAGCAAAAGCAGGCCTAGTAGTAAGCTAATGTTACTGTTATGACCTGCTGCAAACGAGATGCATACCCAGACATCAGCTACTGGCAGGATTCCTGAATAATCTTAGCCTGTTCCTAATGAGCAATGGCCTCCAGTTCAGTAATAGTTTTGGGTTTGCGTACTGCAACCACCTTCAAATTCCACAAGGGATTTTCTATGGGGTTCAAGTTAGGTGACTGTGATGGCCACTGGAGAATCTTCCAGAACGTCTTCTGCAACCAAGCCTTGGTGGAATTTAAGGTATGCTTACTGTACGTACACACCGCCACAGACCTGAGCTTCCAAAGAAGCTCTGTACACTGTCAAGGACGCTTGTCAAAAAAGTATGGGGAAGCTTTTGACGCTTTGGCCGCTTTGGCCGCTCTGACGTGGTATGATCAGACTGTAAAAATAGGGCAGGACTAGCATACGTAGCCTACTTAAATATATCATGAGCAAATGAATTGCATTCCCACTTAAATCGATGGAACATATTTCCAATAAGAGTTGAACTCATCCTCATATGTGTAACACTAGATCATTATGGATCATCGCAAAGTTGTTGTTTGGTGCTGCTTTATTGTTTTGGTTAGAACGAAAGTTTACATCAAATGTTTCTCTGGGATCAGCCAGCGCAAAGGACGTCTATATTTCGATTGGTTGCTGGTCGTTAGCCGCTGAACCGCGTCATAACTCATTACCGTAAAGTTGAACAAACTTTGCTTGACGCTCTGGTCGCTCAACACGCCCAAAACGCAACGCAGACTGATTTGCAGGTCCTTGCAGCTGAGAGAAGCTGACTTCCATTGAAAATGAATGACTTTTGGTAACTTTGGAAGCTAAAGTCTGTGGCGGTGTGTACGTACAGTTAGGATCATTGTCCTGTTAAAAAGTCCAATGACGCCCAAGCTTTAGCTTCCTCACAGACATCATGACGTTTTCTCCTAGGATGTCCTGATATTTCAATGAATCCATCTTGCCTTCCACACACTGCAGGTTTCCTGTGCTGGAGTATGCAAAGCAGCCCCAGAGAAT
This sequence comes from Umbra pygmaea, assembly GCA_016801145.1. Classification (NCBI taxonomy): domain Eukaryota; kingdom Metazoa; phylum Chordata; class Actinopteri; order Esociformes; family Umbridae; genus Umbra; species Umbra pygmaea. The sequence continues at coordinate 4,740 of JACXGM010025617.1, read as the reverse complement.
CACCGAGCCACCACCATGCTTGAATGTGGGCAGAGTTTTTTTTCAGTGTATACTTCATTCTTCTTCCTCCAGACTGATCCATTGTGCCAAAATGTTCCAGTTTTGTTTCATCGCTCCCCAAAACCTTTGTGGCTTTTTTATATGATATTGAGCAGATATCATATATTGCACACCTTACTGTACTCCTTGACACCTCAGTGCCTGTTGCCCTCAAGTCTTGCTGCACGTCTTTTGCAGTCACTTGAGTTTTTTTTTTAAAACCTGCCATCTCAGAAGTCTGGTTGCAGCCATTGATAGCTATCTTTTTCTTCCCCATCCAGGTAGTGTAACCACTGTTCCCTTCACTTTGAACTTGCGAACTACAGTTGTGGTCAAAAGTTGAGAATGAACAAGTATTGGTCTCCACAATAAGTTTGCTGCTTCAGTGTTCTTAGAACTGTCAGTAGTAACTATGGTACACTGAAGTATAATTACAAGTATTCCATAAGTGTCAAAGGCATTCATTGACAATGAAATTCAGTTTATGCAGAGTCAATATTTGCAGTGTTGACCCTTCTTTTTCAAGACCTCTGTAATCTGCCCTGGCATGCTGACAATTAACTTCTGGGTCACATCCTGACTGATGGCAGCCCATTCTTTCGTATTTAATGCTTGGAGTTTGTCAGAAGTTGTGGGTTTTTGTTTGTCCACCTGCCTCTTGAGGATCGACCACAAGTTCTCAATGAGATTAAGGTCTGGAGAATTTCCTGGCCATGGACTCAAAATGTCAATGTTTTGTTTCCCGAGCCACTTAGTTATCACTTTTGCCTTATGGCAAGGTGCTCCATCATGCTGGAAAAGGTATTGGTCATCACCAAACTGTTCTTGGATGGTTGGGAGAAGTTGCTCTCAGAGGATGTGTTGGTATCATTCTTTATTCATGGTTGTGTTCTTAGGCAAAATCGTAAGCCCACTCCCTTGGCTAAGAAGCAACCCCACACATGAATGGTCTCAGGATGCTTTACTGTTGGCATGACACAGGACTGATTGTAGCGCCCACCTTGTCTTCTCCGGACAAGGTGTTTTCCAGATGGCCCAAACAACTGGAAAGGGGATTCATCAGAGAAAATTACTTTACCCCAGTCCTCAGCAGTGCAGTCCTGTACCTTTTGCAGAATTTCAGTCTGTCCCTGATGTTTTCCCTGGAGAGAAGTGGTATCTTTGCTGTCCTTGACACCAAGTTTTCTTTAAAAAAGTATTTGCCTCACTGTGCGTGCAGATGCACTCACACCTGCTTGCTGCCATTCCTGAGCAAGCTCTGCACTGGTGGTGCCCCGATCCCACAGCTGAATCAGCTTTGGGAGACGGTCCTGGCACTTGCTGGAATTTTTGGGGCGCCCTGACATCTTCACAACAATTGAACCTCTGTCCTTGACTTTCTTGATGATCTGATAAATGGTTGATTTAAGTGCAATTTTACTAGCAGCAATATCCTTGCCTGTGAAGCCCTTTTTGTGCAAAGCAATGATGACTGCACGCGTTTCCTTGGAAGAAAAATGATTTCAAGCACCACCCTCTTAAAGAATTTAGTCTGTTATTCTAACTTAATCAGTATGACAGTGGTCTCCAGCTTTGTCCTCTTCGACACCCACCTGTGTTAATGAGACAATCACTGACATGATGGCAGCTGGTCCTTTTTGTGTTTTTTAATGATAAAGTTCATTTTAATGGCAGAGGGAGACCAATACATGTGTAATTCTCAACTTTTGACCTTGACTGTATGCTTCCAAGTGTCTCTGGGAACATTCAGTGCCTTCTATCTTTTTGTATCCTGTTACTTGTTTGTAAAGGGCAAAGATCTGTAAACTTTTTGGACCATTCTATTGAGTTAGCCATGTTTTTTACATGGGGTCAAACTTGACACTCAATAAACCCCTAGCCAGTTCAGGTATTTCATGTGTTCCAGCTCAATCACACCTGATGCAACTATTGAAGCCCTTGATTAGTTACATCAGGTGTGCTTGAGACAACACTTGTTTTGCATTTTAGTACAATTGTGAGGGATTCTATTCAGGGGGTTGAAAAATTTGAGACTGAGACGTCATTATGAGTTACATGATAATTTAAACTTACCTGTACATTTACACACACACACACACACACACACACTGTATAGCCAAAGATATGTGGACACCCCTACTGTTGGTGAAGGAGGGATAATGGTCTGGGGCTGTTTTTCAGGGTTGGCGCATAGCTCCCCTTAGTTCCACTGAAGGGTCGACTTAATGCTACAGGATGTAGACTTTTTAGACAGTTGGGGGCTTCCAACTGTGTGGCAACATTTTGGGAAGGTCCTTTCCTGTTTCAGCATGACTGTGCACAAAGCGGAGTCCATAAATTGCTATTTGTTTACGCTAATACTGTGTAGACTATACTGTTCATGTAATCTACTATACATACTTTACATTACTGGACAGACCTCAACACCATTGAACACATTTAGGATGAATTGGAATGGCAATTGTGAGCCAGGTCTTCTCGTCCATCATCACAGATGTTTTGTCTGAATGGGCAAAAATTCCCAGAGACACTCTAAAACCTTGTGGAAATTTTCCCTAGAAGAGTGCTGGCTGTCATAAAGGGTGGAGGGGGTCAGATGTTCTAGTGGTTAGGGAGTCAAACTACTAGTCTTAAAGTTGCCGGTTCGATTCCTGGGTGTGGCAAATTTAATTGTGTCCTTGGGCTATACAATTCACCCTAAAAGTGCTAAATAACAATCTAATCTAAATATTAATTCCCATGGTTCTGGAATGGTATGTCTAACAAGCTCAAATGGGTGTGATGGGAGGTGTCCACATACTTTTGGCCGTACAGAATGTATTTATTAAACCTATTTACTCAGCAAAATTAGCAAAAACATCTAATGTCATACACGTGAAGTAATACACGTCTGTACATCTGCCGCCGTCTCTCTGACGGTGCACACCCAGGTCTCTCTGGCTCTGATCACGTGATCCTGTCCAGCTGCCCGGTGAGGGCTTCTTCAGCAGAGTCATCGGTCGCACCCTGGCTGGAGTCACCGGGGTCACTGCAGGATCGGGGCAGGTTCAGAGGTCATAGCCCCAGTACCCCAGACCTCTTCTCTGCCCTCAAGATCCCCTGCGCTAGCAGGTCAGACATATTCAGATCAGCACCCATCACACTTCACTCACTTATTGTTCTGATTTCTGTTATTTAACCAGGCTATTTGACTAAACATGTTTATTTTTCATAGTAAAGACCTGGGAGCAATTAGGAACCCAGTGTAGTAGTGTTCTAATAATAAAACAGATCCAGTTTCCCTGGTACAATTTTAGCCTAATCCAGGATAAAAGATTAAGTAAATTTCAGATATCTTAAGCTTGATTTTGTTTTTCAGTCCAGGACTATGCTTAATCTTTGTCTGTAAAAAAACAACCTACCTATAGTTTTTAAGTAGTGGGTCTAGTTAAGCAGAGCGTTACATACTTTCAATATAAAGTGCCCGTTACAATTATCTGGCCTCTTGTTAAAGATGAGCAAAATAGCTAATGAAAGAATTGTATGCACATAATGAGGAATTTAACATTATTTTTATTCATTATTTACTCAACCACATGTAGCGGATTGGGACGATATTTCTTTCTGCACTGCTCATCCAACATGGAAGCCTTTAGTCAGATCATGTACGGGATGATGACACTCCGAATATACTGCCACGATTCATAGGTGCCCAATCTGCACACATGAAGTTTCTGTAGTGTGATGTGACAAGGTACATAATCCAATTTATCCATCCCAAATCCTGGGCATCTCTATGCCAATTTACGTTCCTCGTGCTGGAAGTTCCCGAAAAGGTCGGAGAAGACATAGTCAGGCTCGAACCACATGGACTCCTGTAATTTAGACTTTTTGAGTTCATTCTGATTGAGATCTCTAAGGACGTGTAAACAAATCGAAGTATCTTTCCATTTTTTCCTCCAAGATCATTTATCATTAGATCTCTTAAGCAATCATACACAACTTCCTGTTTCACTGGGGTATAAATATGAGGTGACACACATGCCCAATCTCTTCTCATCATGTTAAATGCCGAAGAACACACAAATAAAACAAGACAAAGTTGTTTAACTTCTTAAATTAGGCCCAAGACTGCTTTAGAAATTGCTACATGCTTAATGAATACCAATCTCTGCTGCTTTTATTTTTACCGTTATTTAACTAGGAAAGCACTTTAGAGCTCTTAGTTTACAAATTACTCAACCAAAGCGATGAGTCACCTGCCTTTGATGAGCAGGATTTAGATGTAGAGGGATTACAAATTGCCCAAGGACACAATTTGGTTGAGTCTTGAGGTCTCAAACTATGTATGGGATTTTTTTTTTTTTAGGCATGTCAGTTTTTAAATCGCTTTTGCCTGATTTATGATACTTAACACATTTGTCCACTCGACCTTCCCTATGTTAATAAAGGACTGAGTGAGTTTAACATCCCCTCATATCACAGAGAAACGGTAAGTTATGAAACGCCCTTGAAGATGACCATCTTCAGGAATAAAATATTTTACATTAAGTCTGGTAGTAATTGTGACACACTTAAGAGGAATGATTAGATTTTTTTCTTTAAACTATTTTTTTAATTAAGTCTCTAATTTTGAGAACAAGTTTTCATGATTTAGGTAAATATGGATTTTACATGTTTGCATTGAAGACTAATTTATAGTGTTGCCTGCATGTAGAGTGC
>JACXGM010025616.1:0-15174 GCA_016801145.1 Umbra pygmaea | reverse complement strand
TAAAAGATAGATGGACGGTGTTGGGTGTGGATGAGGTGTGGAGCAAGTGAAACTGGAATATGTAAAACGCACAAGATTTGTAAATATTGTAAATAACACAAAATGTATAAGCTAGAGATAATATTAAAATGGCACAGGTAATTGGTCTCAACATTTGGTCACGGTTAGGTAAGGGTTGGGATGGGTGTGGAGTGTAGGGAGCAATAATAAAAAACAAAAAAGTGGGATTGGAAATGATGCACAATATAGAACAATGACAACCCTGTTGTCAAATACTGAAGCTGACCTTTCCCAAAAAAAATAAAAATAAAACAAAAATAAGTTATGATGTCCTTTTATAGTAACCTGCATCTATTGGTCTAATTGATTTTTGCAAACGTAAAACAAACAGCCATTGGTGTTAGGTCATGTTGGAGACTACTTTTTACTGCCGTTCACAGGGGTTAAAGTGAAAAAAAATCCTGAGCCTGAACTTTTTTTGGGGGGGGGGTGGAGAGAATCTTCAATGGCAACATTAATTTTCAAGTGTTACGGCTGTATGTTAAAATTGTAACTGAAATGCGTAAATAATGTAAAATAAATTAACAATGTAAAATAAATAAACAAATATTGATGATAACAAAAATACAGTAATATGAGCTTAGTGCTTAAACTAATGGTAAACTGAGACTGAGATGGACAGATTCACTTCTCTTATTAGGAATATAGGCTAGTAGCTTCCTCGAGCGAAACATGCAGAAACACGCAGCAGGCTCTCTCAGTTTCTGGCACCAACTGCCAAAAGTTTTGCCATCTCTACTTACTTCTTCTATCCACGCCAGTAGGGTTTGGCCGATACCACTTTTTTTGGAACGAGTACAAGTACAGAATATTTCCTGTTGAGTACTTGCTGATACGAGTACTTTTAATAACTTTGCCAAATGTCACATTTTGTCATGGCAAAAAGGCTGGAGACAGGCGCAGAGGAAAAGAGTCTCTTTAATTTCATTTAGCAGTCAAACAAAAACAGATTACGGGCAGGGTTGAGCATTAACCAAGGTTTCACATGTAACACAAACAATATTCGACAAGGAGCAAACAGAAAATCAGGCCTTTTATTTGGCTACTCAGAACACCCACTAATCACTACACCTGCTGACAGACCCAGGTGTCCTAATCAGGAGGCTGATGAATATCTATACAGTCCCTAGAGGTGCAGTACTACCCAACTCCCCCCTAATCACCAGAATAATAAAGGAATGCATAACCTCCTATGAAAAACTTCCCTGCCCCATACCCACACAAAGCAAATCAATATTCTGGAGAACCAGACCGCTGCATACCCCTCATAACCCTTACAGTACCCCCCCTCCTGAGAAGCACCTCCATGCGCCGAGACCCGACGCGACCGCAGCCGTCCACGGGCACGGCTACCCGGCCGAAGGGGATGGCTGGAATGAAAGTCCCAGCAGAGAGAGGGATCCAGGACATCCGAGGCCGGGATCCAGCAGTTCTCCTCCGGCCCATACCCCTCCCACTATACCAGATACTGCAGGAGGCCAGTCCGCCAGAGTGGGAGGGGTATGGGCCGGCTTCCTGCAGTATCTGGTAGAGTGGGAGGGGTATGGGCCGGAGGAGAACTGCTGGATCCACCAACCTCCGCACCGCGCACGCCTCCTCTCCATCCACGACCAGTGGAGGCGGTGGCGCCCCCCCCCAGGTCCCCTTAATTTTGCGGACCCCGCACCACCAGCCTAAGGAGGGAGACATGAAAGGTAGGAGTAATATTCATGTGAGAAGGCAAACGGAGGGCAAAGGTAACGTCATTCATCCTACGCGTAATGGGAAAGGGACCCAGGAAGCGCAGAGAGAGCTTCCTGCAAGGCATGCCTAAAGACATGTCCCGTGTTGACACCCAGACCCTGTCTCTGGGTTGATAACCAGGGGCCGTCCTCCTCTGTCTGTCCCCCTGAGCAGTGAAATGCCGAACCGCCCTCTGGAGACGCGAGTGCGCCGCAGTCCAGAGAGTCTCTGCTCTACGGAACCAGTCCTACACCTCAGGGATCTGAGCAGTGCTGGAGTGCCATGGCGCTAGAGCCAGCTGGAAGCCTAGAACACATTGGAAAGGGGTCAGTTCAGTGGAGGTATGTCGAAACGAATTCTGAGCATACTCCGCCGAAGGGAGTATGTCCGCCCAATCCCCCTGACTCTGGCTGCAATATGATCTCAAGAACCGGCCAACCTCCTGGTTCACCCTTTCCACCTGCACGTTGGATTGAGGCCGGTAACCCGAGGTCAAGCTCACCGACACTCCCAGGCGCTCCATGAATGACTTCCACACCCTCGACGTGAATTGAGACCCCCTGTCGGTGACGATATCCTCGGGGATTCCGTAATTCCTGAACACATGAGTAAACAAAGCCTCCGCCATCCCCATAGCAGTTGGTAACCCAGGTAGTGGAATAAGTTTACAAGCTTTCGAGAATCGGTCAACAACCACTAGAATCACAGTATTCCCTTGTGACGAAGGCAAATCGGTATTAAAATCTGCACTCAAATGTGACCACGATCTCTGTGGTATGGGGAGTGGGTGGAACTTACCGGAGGGTAGTTGCCGAGGAGTGGTACATCGCGCACAGGTGAGGACGTACCTTCTAACGTCCTGCGCCATAGTAGGCCACCAGTTTTTTGCCTTGAGGAGGTCGAGGGTCAGGCATATTTCTGGGTGACCCAAAGCCAGGGACAAATGGACCCACACCAGGAGACGGTCTCGTGCATCTGTGGGGACAAAGGTGCTGAGGACAGTTAGGGTGCGCCGGTTCCTGTGCCAGGGCTCTCTGTATATCGCTGTCCACCTCCCATCGGATGGGCGCAACGATGCGCTCAGAGGGAATGACCGTCGATTCCACAACCCTCTCACTCTCTGTGTCATGTATGCGGGAGAGCGCATCCGCCTTGCCATTCTTCGTCCCCTTTAATAGAATCGGGTCAGAAACAGGGCCCACCGTGTTCGTCGGGGGTTTAGACGCTTAGCCGCTTTCAGGTACTAAAGATTGCAGTGGTCCATCCAGACCAGGAAAGGGTGCTTGGCTCCCTCCAGCCAGTGCCTCCAGGTCTTTAATGCATCCACTAATGCTAGCAGTTCATGATCCCCAACGTCATAGTTGTGCTTCGCCTGCTGGAGCTTCCTGGAGAAGAAGGCACAGGGGTATAGTTTGGGGGGGTTACCTTGCCGCTGGGACAGCACTGCGCCCAAGCCCACTTCCGAAGCATCCACTTCCACTACAAAAGGGAGATCAGAATTGGGGTGTCAAAAAAAAGATGCAGTGGTAAATCTCTCATTAACAGTCGCCAGGGCTTCTCCACTTCCTCAGACCACTTTAGATGGAACTGAAGGATCTGATAAAGCACCGGTAGAAATTGACAAAACCCAAAAAACCATGCAGCTGTTTTAGGGTAGTGGGTACCGGCCAGGATCTCACTGCTTCTACCTTATCCACCTCCATCTCCACTCCGCTGTCAGTAAGCCTGTAGCCCAAAAAAGAGACGGAGGGAACATGGAAAACACATTTCTCAGCCCTAGCGTATAACTGGTTACTCCACAACCTGCGCAGCACCTCACAAATGTGCTGGACATGCACCTGGTAATTCTGTGAATAAATAAGAATGTTGTCAATGTAAACTATGACGTAACGCCCCAGAAGATCTCTAAAAACATCATTCACAAACGCATGAAAGACAGATGGTGCGTTGGTCAATCCGAAAGTCATTACCAGGTACTCATAGTGCCCTGTGGTAGTGCTGAAGACTGTTTTCCACTCGTCTCCTGCCTTGATACGCACCAGGTTGTAGGCACTGCGTAAATCCAGTTTAGTGAATATCCGAGCGCTGTGCATCTGTTATACTGCTGTGTAGATGATGGGTAATGGGTACTTATACTTTACCGTTATTTCATTGAGGGCACGATAGTCGATGCAGGGTCATAGTCCGACGTCCTTCTTCTTGATGAAAACAAAACTCGAAGACCCCGGTGAGGTAGAGGGACGGATGTGACCATGCGCTAAAGCCTCCTGGACGTACGTCTCCATAGCTGCCGTCTCTGTGTAGGAGAGGGGATAAACGTGACTCCCAGGTAGGGAAGCATCCTGATGTAAGCGAATAGCATGGTATTCCGATGGAACTATAGCCTTGACATCCACATTACATTGTGGGCTCTCTATAGATGTGGAATTAATCTGCCCCGGAAAACAAAATATTTTACACTCCTCAGCCCATCCCAGGACCTCTCTCTTTCGTGAAATAAGCAGGTCATGCTTCACGAGCCAGGGCATACCCAAAACTATGGGATGTGTGGTAAGGAAATAACAAAAAAAGGTACCTGAGTGAGGTGGTGATCCTTCATGAACAATTGCATGGGCTTGGTGCGGTTCGTAATCTCTCCTTCTCCTATAGGCCGCCCATCCACAGCCCTGACCGGAATGAACACCTCTAATCTTTCTAATGGCATACGGAGAGATTCGACTAGTTTTTCATCCACGAAGTTACCTGCGGCTCCGGAATCGATCAGCACTGGCAGGGGTCTAGACTCCGGATACTCAGGTAGCGTAACATTCACACTCAACACCATATGGGTATTTAAGCAATCAAAAGAAAACCGTCTTACACCAGAGTCGGTGGACGGAACTCTACCCTGTCGGTTGGACGGACTCCTTTGTTTCTTGCATCTAGCCACCATATGGCCCTCCTCTCCACAATATAGACATAATCCGAACTCAAATCGCCTTTGTCTCCGTTCCGCCGACAACCGAGTTGTCCCCAGATCCATGGGCTCCTTTCTCGGGATGCTCTCCCTGACGTGCTCCTGACGTTGTGCGGATCATCTCCTGGCTCGCAACAAGCCATCCAGTTTCGTTGCCATGCCTATGAGCTGGTCCAGGGTGGAAATCCACCTTCCTACATGTAGGCAGTGCTAAAACCCTATATCCCTACCAGGCAATTGGTTCTGCGACCTCTGGTTTCCTGGCCGTCCCCTGCCTTTGGGAAGTCAGCTAACGATGGCTATATTACTGCACTTCATTTCGACCCGTATGCTATGTTTTATTTCAGTGATTAAAAATTAAAGTGCTTAAAATATATGCATAATTTCCTTCCATAAGCTGGTCTGCCATAAATAATGAATTCTATAACTGAGTTATGTTCTGATTGTTTTACAGGCGAAAGATTCAGGATCCTTTCTCACCAGTTCCGAGTCGGGTTGTCAACAATACGTCAAATTGTTCCAGAAACATGTGAAGCAATATACCATGTTTTGAAAGACAAATATCCAAAGGTATGTGTGGACTTTTAATTTGAGTTACAGTAGATTGGATGCTGAGGTGAGTGATAAATAATATACTTAAGCTATAAGGCACCAGTATACCACTGTTTAGAGCTGTTCATAGACATGATGCATTGCGGGGTGCCTGGAGACAGCGATTAACCATGGTATATTGGCAATATATGAATGACACCCCAACATGCTGGCTATCATGCTGTTAATAATACAGAATATCCCTCTGTACCTGATTAGTGTAACATGTGTCATGGTTCTCAGTTTTTAAGTTTTTCTATGGTGTTTTCTGTTGTTTTCCATTTGACAAAGCTATGCATGTGACTTAATTCTACATTGCAACAACACAGTTGTATACACTCACCAGCCACTTCATTAGGTACACCTTGCTAATACCAAAGAGCTTTGTGACATGGCTGTGCGTTTCCAGTGACTGAAATGTAATATCTAGTCAAATGTTCTAGTAAGAGTTGTTCGCTAGTGAAAACAGGAAGAAGTTTATAGTACACTATATATATAGAAACGTTGTTTACAATGCTAACGTTGGATGTCCTGATTCCACTCTGCCCTGCGCTACTTTTACTTCTCCACGCAGTAATCCAATCTCTGTCCCTGTTTCCTCTCCCCGGCCTCTGCTGAGAACCAAGCCCGCTCTGCTGGTCAGCTCCACACCAGCCTGAGCCATGGCAGACAAGCAAGCGCCGCGACAGGCGGTCAGGACAACACCCAGGCCTAGCCCAAAATCTACGACTGAAGAATTGCTACACCATACTCACGGATGATGAGAAGTACCGCCCGCTCTGTGACAACCCACCTTTGCCATGCCCCGTGCCAGTAATCCTTGTCCCTCCACACAGTTGGCGCCCCCTCGATCTCCTCCTCCGCTGAATTCACCCTGTTCATCGGCAGCTCCATGGTCAGGGACCTCTACATTCCCCCTTCACCTAGCGGCCCCTACAAGTTCTACCTGGTGCCAAGGTCTGTGACATCCAGCACAAACTCCAAAGCATACTCGCCTGTCACACTAATGTCAACAACATCATTGTGCATGTGGGCACAACTGACATCAGAGAGATGCGGTCAGTAGCATTGCAGGAAAACTACAAAACTCTCATCACCATCCTGATGGGCACAGGAAAACATATCGTAATCTCTGGACCACTCCCTACCTACAGAAAGGGTTCTGAGAGATGGTCCAGACTTTTTTTTTGTTTGACCTCCACACCTGGCTGAAACACTACTGTGCTTCCCTAAGCATCCCTTATGTCAACAACTTTGACCTACGCCCAAACCGACATGGAGCCAGGTTGCTCTCTGACAACGTAACGACCACACTGAGGCATTGACACTCTGTAGAGCATTTCACAGATTCATGCCTGCCAGGTATTTATTCAAATGGCACTGTATATGTGGATGGATCTGAAAATGTCTTCTACAGGGAAACATTTAGTACTACTACCACTATAGATCAATCTGCTCCATGTTATAGCATGACTTACGCTTATAGTTCTATTCCAATGTTGATTTCTGCCTATTGTATAGTGTAAAGAAAAGGAATTTTTTTAATCAGGAATTTAATGAATATCGTTTCCATACCTCAGCATTTTCTCCAAAAACCAGACACATTTTCAGTTACATTGGATTACTAAATATAGGCAGTCTTACTACAAAAAACTTTTGAAATGAATTTATCACTACTAGGTTAGACTACTGCAATTAACTTTTTACTGGTCTCCCAAATAAACATAAAAAGAAATTGGAACTTATACAGAACTCTGCTGCTAGACTTTTAACTAAGACCAAGAAGAGAGAGCACTTCACCCCTGTGCTAGCTGAACTGCACTGGCTCCCTGTTTCCTATAGAATTTCCTATAGAAGGCTGCAAATGTTTCAGACCCTATCTTACTTAAACATATGTATTTCAATTCATATGTATTAATTTTATTATTGTTATTATGATTTTATCCTCTCTGTGTTTAATGTTCCAAATGTAAAGCACTCTGAGCTACATTCCGTGTATGAAAGGTACTATACAAATAAAGCTTATTATTACTATTACAGTGCTGTCTGTATTACACAGTGCTTATTTTAGGCATTTATTATTATATAGTATCATTGTTGTAGTTGCAGTGTTGTATATTTAATGCTTTTGCTGTCACTGGCTAAAGCAATGTGCAGTACAATAATCACATTATATAATTGTCTTACTTGAACAAGCTTGTATTGGGGTTTACATTTCCCTGTGTTTCAGTGCCCGGACACAGTGGCAGAATGTAGCAGATGGATTCCACACTCAGTGGAACTTCCCAAACTGCATAGGTGGATGGAAAGAACATGATCTTCGGCAGGCCTCCCTGCCACAAACAACCAGTGCAACAACAGGCCAAACAGCACAGGGATAACTACATTGCTAATTTTATTCTGTTCTCCAATATCTTGTATGTCATGCACACTTACTGTATTTGCAAATAAATTGGTTGTAGTCTGAAATACAAATATACATTTTGTTCTATCTCTGCCAAAGAATTGCTATTAGAACATATCGAAATATTTTTATTTATTGTCAATATAAAATTACAAAGCAGTAAAAATCAAACAAACATACACACAACACTTATGGCAGGTTGTGGGAGACAATGTGAGAGTGAAACACAGTGAATGTATCAAAGGCTAGATGTGCATAGAGATGCAGACGGTTCAAAATTAGCACCATTCATCAGCCAAATGCTGGTAAAATATGCAGCTGGCTGGTAGATTTGCTTCCCTCACCAGCCTAAAAAACTAAAGTAATCTATTGAGGGGCTGGTAAAATTTGAACATTTACTAGACGTTTGGCTGGTGGATGAAAATTTTAATTTTGAATCCTGGATGCAGAAATACCCCACCTGGACAATCAGTGGCCACGTCTGGCAAATTCAGATTCAAATGCTTGTTATGTAGATGCTACATAAGTGACTACAAGAAGCAAAGATCTAGGTTTTAGTTTTAATCTACGCATAGGTGTATATTTTGCTGGCCAATGCTTGTCGGAGGTATTGGGTCCTCTGCGATTCCCACCATCTGTTCTTTTTCTGAAATACAAAGCAACACATTGAAGCATTTTGCTTATGTCGAATTAATATATAAGTGTTAACAAACGTTATTTTTAGTGGTATACGACTTGAATTATATACTAAGCGAAGGTAGCTGCATTTAGACTATTAGCGTAAGTACAACTTCTGCAGAAGAGACAGTAAGGAAAATAAACTGTATGACATGCCTCTCTTATTAGAAACATAGTAGTAGCAGCAACATTATATAATATCACTCAAATACATAGCTACAAATCGTAGTTATGGCACATTAGTAGAACATGCGTGCCAATGTTGAACTAATAAATGTTACCGCATTACACGTTTGATGTACAGTGGCGAACAATAATATAAAACATAGGAATGTATTCGGCTACAGAGCTCAAGGTCTAAAAAGACTATCTTACCTGATATTGTGAGTGCATTTTCTATCTCACGCCAGAGTTGTTTTTTACCTCGTCTGTTTACATCCATCGGTGCGTTTGGTCTGTGTACAGTAGTAGTTTAGCTCTGGTCACTTCAGTCTTTCTTTGAGCACTGATTTGCTAGCAAAATCCTGAAAACGACGAAGAAGAAGCTAGCTGTACAGCCAATCAGAGTGGTCTCTGTCACCACCCCCACAGGCCGACGGTCAGGGAAGCCCGACATGTTGAATCGGCGTTGGGCACCTGAAAAAAAGGCCAACCGAGACCAACGCACCACGACTGTGAGGGACACACCGAACAGGCTAGAGCGACGCTCGGTCACCGTTGGCCCAACTAGTCCAAACACCCAACAATCTTGTTGGTGTGTCCGAGGCTTAAAATCGAATAGAAGAGTCTCAAAATCGACCTCCTCTAAATCCAGTGGTCACATTCAGCCAGGCAAACAGAGGGAGGTGTGAGACCTGGGCAGGATAAAACACCACTCCTTGGCAGCCTGCAGAGGAGCAGCCTACAGGTTGGGTGGAGTACTTAATGAATGTGTGGCTAAGTGAAGAGCCAGACTCTATGCTAACCGAGGCTACTATGCTACCTCGAGACTGCTATGCTACCCGAGGCTGCTATACTACCCGAGGCTGCTACGCTAACATGGGCTGCTATGCTAATGGAGGCTGCTATGTAAACAGAGGCTGCTACGCTACCAGAGGCTACATTACCAGAGGCTGCTACACTACCAGAGGCTAATCAAACAGAGGCTGCTACACAAACAGAGGCTATGCTAACAAAGGCTGCGCTAACAAAGTGACATGAGTCCACCGAATGACAAGAGTCTTCTAAGCGACATGATTCCACTGAGCAACAGGAGTCCTCTGCTACTGAACTGCTCCCAGAGTCAACTCAGGAGCAACCAGAGTTTACAGTCCTGCTGCCACCACAAGTGTTTGCGGATGCAGCCTGGCCTGCCAGAGGTTACAGCAATGCTGCCACCACCAGAGTTTGCAGATACATCCCCGCCTAGAGTCCTCTGCCACTAAACTGCTCCCAGAGACCTCTGCTGCCACAGCTGAGCTACATGGGGTAGATGATCATTACGCACAAGAGTTATTAGGTAAACATCCTCACCAGGTGGTAATTATTAGTGATGGGCATTTGAGGCTTCATTACTGTTCAAGCAGCACGATCAAGTTGTCAACCCAAATTCAGAATTGACTTTGCAAAATAAAGACCTGAGGAAAGAGTGCTACCTATTGGCCCTAGAACACAACTGCCAGCAGCATTGGTCTCCCATCCAGGGATTAACCATGCCTGACCCTGCTTAGCTTCAGAAGGAAACCAGCAGTGGAATACAGGGCGCTATGCTAATGGCAAAGATAGTCTGCAATCAAGGTTAAATGCTACAACCTGCCCAAATGGTTATTATTTTGATTGCATGAAATCCATCAATATATTGAAATTGGTAATTTTATTAATTGATGCGCAAAGCGATTAATTATTGTTGTTCATTTTTTTATTATCATTATTTTGATTGCACGAAGTGCATCAATAAATTGAAGCCGCACATTTTCCTCTTTATTATTATTTTTATGTTCTTTCATTCACTTTTAGGCATCCTTTAAGTCCCCAGAAATGTCACACTTTTGATTTTATTTCAGTTGGACCTTATATGTCCAATTATAGTGCAGGGCGCTTGTATTTTTGAATGGCATTGATAGTGAATTGTTTTTTATTGCCATTTTTTGAGTTATTAATTTCTCCATTCAATTAAATGGCCGGGTTTAAAGGAGAATTCCGGGCGATTTCAAAACGTAGCTCTGTTGTTTGCATATCTGAAGTGCTGTCAGTAGCGGTAATAACTCAAACAATCTGTATTGCCAAAACCGTATTTACATTTTTGCTCCAGTATACAACCATTACGCATTTACGGGGCAAGTTTTAAAATGTGTTTTGAGCCTCTAAACATGTTCGAAATGTCATTACTAGTCCATATTTATGTGCAGTGATTCCTTATAGTGAACACAGCGAATTTGAACAAATCAGTCAGTGTACATACCTGTTTATTTCCCATTTTCCAGTGAAGTCCACACTAGTCGATTGTCAAAGTCACACAATGCAATATTCCAAAATGTATTTTTTCCACAAAAGAAAAACGATTTGCCGAGGTTATGTCCATATAATGTACTAAGTCGGCCAGGTAACCTGACACCCCTTCTTTGGCAGCTCACGGACTGAGTCTACACTGTTGCTTAGTTACCTATGCTCATGCGCGATAACTCTTGAACTCTTTAACTGTTGCGAGCTTTGAAGGCAAGAGTCAGGTTACAGTAGTTTATGGACATGACCACGGCAAATCGTTTTTTTTTTTGCGGAAAAAATATGTTTTGCAACATTGCATTGTATGACTTCAATGATGACAATCGACTAGTGTGGACTAACAGCTGAGCTAACAGCAACACTGCTAGCTAATAGCATACCTAGCTAACAGCACAGCACTGAGCTTGACACACCTTCCGCCTGACCGATGAAACAACCTACTACAAGGGATTCCTCTGCCGAGTTGTGCTCACCGATGCAACCTTTCTTTTGGTCATATACACCTATTTAAGGTTTGGTGAGGTAAATATACATTCTCATACCAGTGAACAACATGTTTCAATGTTATTTGTTTAATTGGAAATGTTTTATAGATCATCTTTTAAAGACTGGTTGGCTATTAGCCTGTATTGTATTTCATTGCCGTGTTTGTACTATACTAAATTGGGGTATTTCATTTTTCCAATGTATTCCATTTATTTGGCTTTATTCAATTTGTTTTTGCAATTGTCTTTCATGCCAAATAAGCACACCAAACAAATCAGAAGACTTTGTCATTTAATTTAATTTATTTTCTAAAATATTGTCTCCCTTTGACCGCTGTCCTTCATAGAGATAGTGGACAGAATAAAGCCCCAATAGTAATTTTTGTATCCTGTACTTTTTCATTCAACCACTGGTACATAATTTGGTACCAGGAGTGGGGTATCTGGCTGTTGGGAGCCTATAGGTAATGTTATTTATTCTGTTTGAAATACGGTAGAGGTGAGGATAGGTGTCTGTGGAGCACGGAGAGGAGGCTGTCTTCCGGGGTCCAGGCAGTGGTCCAGTGAACAGAAGTTGGTTGGAAGTGACCTGGTTGGTGACGATACTGCTGGTAGAGAGAGGAAGAGTGCATTATTCCCACCGGAATCCGCAGAGTGGTCAGAAATCAAACAACAGAAGATCAGATAGACTTCGTTCTGTCGGTTTTAAAAGGTGAAGCTTTAGAGGAGGTCAGATTATGAATGGGTTAAGTCAAACCAAGCATGTGACCTTTTTGAGTATCTGAGAGGAGCTTTTCGAGAAAAGCACAGCATATCTCAGCTATTGCAGACATTCTATAGTTGTAAACAATTGGTCAGGATATCTGTGCAAACTCGCATGGATTATCACAGATTCAGAACTTCATCCTGAAACAGTCACCAGATGTAATGGTAAATGCGAGTTTGGCCATTTGGGACCAATTCATTGAGCGCATTAGAGATGGCAGCCTCAGAAGAGAAGTTTGACAAGCCACAGTCAACACTTATTTAAGTGCTTGACAAAGCCCTCAAGTGGCCTTTAGAAGATCCTAAGCCTTGTGTCACAAAAATGGCCAGCAGTTGAAATGTAATTTCTGAGACCGCTGAAGCTCAGTGTGCTGCTGTGAATGTACCTGAAATGAAACCAGTTAATCTAAAAGACGTTCAGAAAATTGTAGCAGAACAAGGAAAGGCTCTATGGGAGCTTACAAGAGCAGTTGAGAAACTCACCGCACAGAGCAGCAAGTCAGAATCTATAAACCAAACCAGACCCAAGGTGCAACCAAGGATTACAGAAGACGGCCAACCAGTATGTTTCCATTGCAATGGTGTAGGACACATAGGTGCGTGAGGAAAAACAGACAAGCCATCTCAGAGAATGCTACTACCTCTGTGCTGCCGGAAAATGCTCACCCTCAGTTGTTGTGAGCCAGGCAGTTCAGGGGCAATCCATTGGCTCAACTAACATGGATACTAGCTGTGACAAACTGCTCGAGCGTGCTTTGGGGAAATGTCCTGTTGCTGATCTCAGTATCAATGGAGTGAGTGCTGCTTGTCTTTTGGATACAGGAAGCCAAGTCAGCACTATTTCTGAGAGATTCTTCCGTGACCACCTGTCCTGTGAAGATGAGGATATACTCTCAACAGCAGGGTGGTTGAAGCTGACCGCAGCTAATGGTTTGGACATACCTTATCTTGGTTACCTACAGTTGGAAGTCAAAACCATGGGTATTGTCCTTCCAGAATGTGGCTTACTTGTTGTCAAAGACACACAGAACTCCTCTCTAGTAACAGCGCTAAATGGCATGAACGTTATCAGCAGATGCAGGCAACTGGTCCATGTGGAGTTTGATAACACGCTGGGTGGGCAATTGCAATCAAATTGGAGAGAAGTGCCCATAGCCAAGAGAAGAGAATAGCAGTACGGGTAACTGGAAAAGACGTAGGCCAGCCAGCCATCCCAGGACAGCAGCTTGGGGTGTTGGTGGTAGCCAGCAGGACCCCAGCAGTGGAGGTGTCTTTGGGGTTGAGGGCCCAGGAGTAGGCAGTGCAGGGATCCCTGGTTCAGACTGGGCAGGGGGCTCTGGGTCAGGCAGGGCAGGGGGCCCTAGGTCAGGCCAGACAGGGGGCCCTGGTTCCAGCAGTGCAGGGGGCCCTGGTTCCAGCTGTGTAGGGGGCCCTGGTTCCATCTGTGCACGGAGCCCTTGTTCCAGCTATGCAGGGAGCCCTGGATCAAGCTGTGCAGAGGGCCCTGGTTTCAGCTGTGTAGGGGGCCCTGGTTCCAGGAGTGCAGAGCGCCCTGCTTCCAACTGTGCAGGGGGCCCTTGTTCCAACCTTGCATGGGGCCTTGTTTTTTAGCTGTGCAGGGGGCCCGGGTTCAAGCTGTGCAGGGGGCCCTGGTTCCAGCGGTGCATCCATGAACTCTGGTGGTGGAGGCAGGGCAATTAACTCCAGGTCCCAGGCATGCCTCTGGAGCTCTGGACCCGGCTGAGCAAGTTCCTTGAGTAGGTGAGCCGGCAGAGCAGGGGCCTCGAAAAGGTGAGCCAGCTGAGCAGGGGCCTGGAGATGAGCCGGCTGTGCATGGGCCTTGCTGTCTGCAGCCAGGGGATGATGGAGGGGGGGCAGCATCAACTTGATGTTAGCAAAGGGGCCTTTGGCAGGTGTAACATCTGTGTACACCCACCATGGCTCACCGGTGGGTATACACAATGCCATACAGGCCCCCAGTGGGGCTGATGTCATCTGACCTGGCTGGTCCTCGGGAAAAGGGCTGTTGTTGATAATGTTTAGGTTTGCAGTGGCCCCTCCTGCCGGGAAATAGGCCTTACTACACTTCCTATAGCCCCCCCAAAAAATGTAATGGAATAAAAAGGACCCCAGTTCTCTTCCTCAGTCTCCACCTCAAACTCCTCATCTGAGGAGAATAGGCCCAACTCCTCCTTTACATAGGGCTCTGGTGTGGTGGTTGCTACCGGCTGGAAATACTCCCCATAAGGCCACAGGAGTGTAGCCAAAGGCACGGTAGAGCCTCCAACACTCCTCCTCAGCTGTCTCCATCTGTCCTTTCCCTTTGCAGGCAGAAGGGAGGGAATGCGCTGCCTGCATTCCCGGCAGGGCTCTTTCCAGATTTAGAAAGGAGGGCGAGCACACTGCCGGTAGTCCTTCCTTCGGTCTCGAAGTCCTCTTCGTTTTATGGTCGGTCATTCTGTCACGAAGTGTGTGTTGTTGAAAGGAGGGAGACCAAAGTCAGCAGATTGTTGTTGCTTGTTGTAGTTTAATAGCTCCAGGAACAGACATACAATGAAGTTGCAGGTGAGCTGTCAAAATGAGTGCACAACAGATATACGGAAATAGCTTACGTGCTTTTGACAGTGGCATGGACACAGTTAGCTAAGACCCATGTACAGAGCATACACATTTACTCTTCAACAACACCCTTTATGCAACTCATGTAGATATAGCTCCCGGACAGCCTTCTCAAAGCAGAGTAACAATATTCCCATACCTGCAAACTCAGAAGGGCTGAAAAAGGTGACACATTTTATAAAGCCCCCCCCCCCCCAAGAAGTATTATTCAACTTTAAATGGTTCACCAGAGCAGGTGTTTCATCACTCATTAACGTTAAACCAGACACCAATGGGTCTTGTTTCATTAAATTACGTGTTCATTTTTATTTCGCTCATCTCTATGACAAGATGTACATAAAAATCTGATAACAACACTAATGCAGTGGAGATAGCCTTGACAAAATCCTTCACATTGAACTAACATGTGTAGG
>JACXGM010025615.1:0-15260 GCA_016801145.1 Umbra pygmaea | reverse complement strand
TACAGTTCAGGATGCCATGGGTGAGGTAAGGAGGTTGCATGACCAGGGGTTTCAGTTCAGGATACCAAGGGTGAGGTAAGGAGGGTGTATTAGTGGTTCAAGGGGCAGAGTTTGACAAGGGCCAAATCACTGTTGAAAACAAAATGTAATTTAATTTCAAACCATTCTGCTAACCATTATTTTGGTGCCCATATTTATGGTAGAGATAAGTCTTATATTAAGACTTGTAACACTATTTTTCACATAAGTATTCTGGCTTGATTTAGTCAATTTTGATATAGAGTTTATGTATTGTCATGTAAAACCTGTTGGTCACCAACGTCAGGCTCAAGAGTAGGAGAGGCTGGACGTGTACAATCACCTGTAGATGGCCCATCTGTGGAATCAACCAAATATTTCAACAAGTCAACATTGTTCCATATATCAAAATATAGTTAATCTGTCCTGGTAAATCATTTTATATTCAGTACACATGGAGCAATACAGGCAAGTAATATAATCACATATCAAGTATTAGGCTAGTTAGATATTCCTTGTCATCATCAACATTGTGCATTGAGCAAGACTGCTTATGTTTTCCCATGCAGAAAAGAAGTCACAGTTTCAGCCTTAGTTCTGTGGTGGGTATGTCTAGATTAATTTACAGGTGCCATTGTATACTTTCACAGTACTACACCATTAAATAACCACTGAAACACTGTTAATATCCCACATTTTTATAATTGATGCACATAGCTGTAAAATGTTAGCTAGACAGTAATTTTTTTCTAGCTAGTATTTTTTGTTTTCAAAATTCCTTTGTGCATAACGAGCCCAAAATCACATGAAATACGAAATCTGAGGGAACTATTTTGTAAAACCGAAATATGTGAAATATGAATGTATGAGAGGGTCAATTACGTTTGTAGGGAACTAAATTGAACACTCTATTAACGTTATATTTGAACATTTGAAAATCATGACGTAGCATGTAAATAGCGTAGTTTTTGCTAGGGTGGAGGTCGGAGACAGTGGACGGGCGTATAAATCCGCAACTCGCATGCCAGTGTTTTTGCGAATTCAAATCCAGACTGGCACTTTGTGTGTGTTTTGTTATACATTGCTTGCGTCATGCAGACAGACGATTGTCATTTTTTTGTAATGTTAACCCTAACCTTATTCCTAACCTTAACCGTTAGTAATCTCATGCCTAACCTTAACTGTTAGTATCCTCATACCTGACCTTTACTGTGAATGTTGTAATATATTTTCGAAAGCTATTGAATGTATGGAATGTGTGGAATGTTCTTTCATAAATCTGCTAAACTAAATAATAGAAGTACAAATATAGCCTAATAACGAAACGTGCAGTTCAAATGTAAAAAACTCTAAATATGTTGGCATATAACATAATTTAGGTTTTCAAAATAGTTTCCTGAGAACGTAAATTGGGAGAAATTCTGAGATGTACGGTTGTGCATAACACTGGGAAAGCCGAGGTGGTTATTTTTTTGTAATTTTAAATATCACTTAAATTTTTCAATCAGGTCCCCCTCAATTCTTGACCACATGTCGCCGAGCCAGCTGATTCTTTTCACACTGCTCATCCAACACGGAAGCCTTTAGTCAGATCATGCATGGGAACTATACTTTCGTGATTGAATTTACATGCACCCGATCTGCACACAAGTATTCCCAGAAAAAAGGGTTGTTTATTATTATTTTTTTACCTTTATGTAACCAGGTAAGTTGACTAAGAACAATTTCTTTTTTACAGCAGCGACCTGGGAGCAATTAGGGTGAAGTGTCAAGGGGGGGTTGCAGAGCTGCCAACAAGGCAGGATGTGTGGGAAAAAAATGGACAAGACCAATTAGGAGGGGGGAAAATCGGGAAAATAATAAAGATTTAAAGAAAAATATTTTGTATTTTTCATTAGAAAAAATTTGTAAACTATCAATTTTTACAACACTAGTGCATTGATAGATAATTTAGGAAAAGTCAAGAATTGAGGATAGTGACGGGGCAAGATAAATAATCCAACTCATCTACACCAATTCTTGTCCTTTTGGAATACTCTGTAGTTATTAAATTGTTTAAGTCAAAATTATCCTCATTGGCAGGAATAGTTTTAAAGCTCCACTTAAAGGTAAATTACCCAAAGGTGAACTTGCAGCAGTTCTGACCAACATTTCTATCATGAGTTTGCCCTAAAAACCGCTCAGCACTCGTCCCTGCCCACCCCTTGATTCACCTCGGACTCCCATTCACTCAGGTACTGGATGTTGAGATGGGCTTCCATGTGCTAAATAGGTGATATACTGTAGTTTTCACTTCAGATTTCCTGGCCTATCAGGTGAAAAAATTAGCTCAGGTTCAGAGTCACACAGGGTGGCATGCCAAATGAAGTGCCAAGCAATGGCAGCAACGCTGTGGAGTTCCTATGTGGAAATATTGTTTAAAAATATGAAAACATTGATTCCTGAATAGCAGCTTTCTAATTCACTGCTTCAAGTTCAAATTCTGGTTGCGACACAGTACTGACAGTGTCCAGTGGTTCTGCATATTGGCTCAGTACCATCCAGGGTTGATGGGTTGGATGTTGTTGGTTGGAAAACATGTCCTCCAAGTGTTGTTAGATAAGTCACTACTGACTAATATATCCTAGTTGAACAAACAATGAGATAACAAGAAGATCAGCTTGGCAAATTGTGCTTTTTGAGGACACATCTCTTTATGTTAACTTTACTGAACCTGAAAAATAATTTTTTAGTATATATAAATAGCTTATATATAATATAAAAAAATAACTTCATAAGAATTGGGCTAGATACCGCCCATAAATCACATGGATGGAATGTAGATTTCAGGCAGTAGACAACCAATTCTTATTGCAACGTGATCTCTCAGAAATTCGTGAAATGACCACGGAGTCTTAACTTTGTGGCAGTTTCACGGAATTGCATGACGACGTAGCAGAGTGTAAATAGCGTAGATTTTGCATGTTGGTATGGGGATGGTGGGCGGGCGTATCGACATGAGACTCACATACCAGAGATTGCGAGTTCGAATCCATGCGGACACTTGCCATGTATTTTTTTTTCTATTCTAGCGCGATGCAGACGTGTTGCAAATGTGCTTTTTTTATAATTTTTTCCTCACTCTCACCATGGTTACAAACAATAAATTATGAGTTACATAGAGTTAACAGCAAGGTTTCTGAGTGGTTAAGGTTAGGTTAGGGGTTTGGGTAAGGCTTAGATCAAATTTACAGCAAGGTTTCTGAGTGGTTAAGGTTAGGTTAGGGGTTTGGGTAAGGCTTAGATCAAATTTACAGCTAGGTTTCTGAGTGGTTAAGGTTAGGGTAAGGGTT
The DNA here is from genome assembly GCA_016801145.1 of Umbra pygmaea. Taxonomy (NCBI): domain Eukaryota; kingdom Metazoa; phylum Chordata; class Actinopteri; order Esociformes; family Umbridae; genus Umbra; species Umbra pygmaea. Next base: position 11,910 of record JACXGM010025615.1, on the reverse strand, counting down.
TGGGTAAGGCTTAAATTGAATTTACAGCTATGTTTCTGAGTGGTTAAGGTTAGGGTAAGGGTTTGGGTATGGCTTGCATCGAGTAAACAGCGAGGTCTCACTTTTCTGTGAAACTGCCACAGATTTTAAAGTTAAGACTCCATGGTCATTTCACGGATTTCTGAGAGATCAGGCTGCTTATTGACATCCTGGCCAATTGTATAGGACAACTCAAAACACAAGTGTAGAAAATATAAATAAACAAGGTGACACATTATTCAAAGGAAGAGAAGAAATAAAATGAGATACACATACCCCCCTCTGAGGTGTTAATAGGTTTCTAGTGGGTGTGGTCATGTCTCAGTGACAGTAACCTCCTGCAGAGTGACCAGGTGCAGGGGTGGGAGAGTTGGTATAAGATGGCCATTAAGACACATGGTGGTTGGCATGGGGCATGGTAGCACGACCTCTTAACACTACATCGGCCCCTTCTGGGTTGTGATGTGTCAGACGGGCCAAGTGTGTGCTGGGGTCTGTCACTGCATCATTTCACACTAGAGTTTTAAATAAGTGATTTGTAGTCAAACCTCTCCATGTTAATTCACACTCACAGTGACTCACTTCTTTAGGTTCTAACATTTTCGATCTGTTGCTATTCGCATACCTTCAGCTTGACCTGTCTCGTAAGCACTCCTAACTACCTGCATATTATTAATGCCCGGAGAGAACAACACGGCTCGTATCTCAGAAGAAAAATAACATAGGAAGGATTTTGATGTCAGATGAATGAGCTCTTCTATGGCTGCCCCATCTGGACAAAATACACAGAAATATGCTTTTGCTTTTGCCTCAAGTGATAAATTAAAGCCAGTGAAGATGCCTGTATGACCTTCGTGAGCTTTCATAGGCAACGTCTGCATAGGAAAATAGAAAAGCAGCAACTTCACTGTAGTTTTCACTGCTGTTATCCTTTTCAAGAGAAGGGAAGTTCACATATTGCACTGGTTCAGGTGCTGAATAGAAATGCAAATGTGAAGAAATAAAAAGACGATAGATCTTTGAAACTCATTCCTTTCACCGTTTGCCTTTTTGACATTGAATGTTCTCTAACTTTCAAACACAAATCAACGTTAAGAATGTGAATCCAGTTCAAGAAATAACCAAACGTTTTTATAATGAAAAAAGTTTAACAAAATCCAATCCAATTTGTGACATTCCGCTTACACTCAATAACTGGTTGTGAAACCTTGATCAGCAATGACTAGAACCAAATACTTTCCATACTTCTGTATCTTACATAACTCTTACATCTCTGTGAATGAACTTTAGACCTTTCTGTGCAAACTTGCTTTACCTTTGCAACATTTATAGGTCAGGACATTGACTAGGCCATTCCAAAAGGATAAATGTTTAGATTGAGCCTTTCTGATATATATTGAATTTGCATGTGGGATTTAAATAATGTTCTTGCTACATTACATGACCAAGGTGTGCTTCAGTTTCAGAATAATGGATGGATGGCCAGGCATTCCCCTGTACAACTATTACAGAGCATAATTTATGGTTTTCCAGGTCCCAAGGCTGCAAAGCATTCCCAAACCTGCACACAGTACCATCACCCTGCTAGGGAATGTTATGTGATTGTTACTGTGTACCAGACATAACGGCACTCACAAACATTTGGCTAACATTAATTGTTATTTGCTATTGTTCACTAATACTGTATAAATGCTGATGCTATTATTCCTAGTAGCTATCAATACAGCATTGATCTCTTGCCAAATCAGGTCCCTTAAATCTTCTATTTATCATGAACACAGTCCTAGTATTATTTCAGATGGTTGCTGTAGCTACCTAACCAGTGTTCAGTGTCTCGTTCAAATGATGGTAGTAGCTCTGCGGTGAAGGGTGCTGGAAGTTGATGATTCGCTCTCAGGGGGAAGGGGGTGGCTTGTGCAATGTGTGCCATGTCAGCCCTAGGTAATGTATAGTAACCGTTTTAACAAAGCGGGTCGAAAGAGGAGGCAGCCTGCTTTCATAGCACCTGGTTGACCAGAGCTTCAAACAGTGGATTGGCAAACAATCCGTAGGTCTGAAAGATAAGGAGTCCTGGAGGAAGGAGTTAAGATAGAGACGGATAAAAATATAGATAAATAGAGAGAGATAGATGGAAGCTTTGAGGAGGAGAGTATTATGTGTAGCTGGAGGGAATCTAGCTAGCTGAGTAGGCAGCAGTAGGCAGGAGCCAGAAAATGGCCAGTCTGTGATAAATGCTCTGTCGCTCCAGTGCCAATAAACTCTGCACAGATTAGATGGATGCCCAGTGTCACTGTGGTTTGTTTAATTCCTGAGAGAATCTGACATTCGTTTGCTGTTGATCGGCGTAGGTCTTTACCAGTCAGTGTTGCAACCAGAGTTGAATGGTTCTCCTAGATCAGGGACAAGAAACAGGAAACACCGTAGAACCAGCCAAATGCTGTGGGTTCCCATTCCCGTTTGTTAAATGTGAGCTTCATAAAAATAGAACGGATAGAAAGGCCATTGAACTGCTTGGCATGGTCATTCGATTAGTACACAACAAAATGTCAGTACTTGTTAATTGTCTCGGTGACAACACTCGAATTGGTGAAGTAGGCCACTAGATCTTTGCAATGGAATGGTACACATAAAAATGGCTGCCACTTTGACCATTCTGCTACATTGATTTGAATTGGAATGTCCTTTCTATCCATTCCATTTCTATGGTGAGCTTGCAAGTTCCAGATTATTAAAGAAGGTTAGGGAACTGCCGACTTGTCTGCCAAATCCATGCTGCAAAGATATACTGTAAAATCACCAGGACATTAGATTTCTTTGTTTTGTTTTTCATTTTACATCAGCCGACTTGTACAGTAAGCATTAGATTGATGGTTCAATTCTAGAGTCCGACAAATTTTGTGGAGCCCTTGAGCAATGCATTTATCTTAAGTTGCTCTAAGGCATTGCACTCCAACCCTGTTCCTGGAGTGCTAATATCCTGTAGGTTTTCACTCTGACTTAACATTATGTAGCCTGATTCAGTTTATAAACCAGCTAAAAATCAGGTGGTTATCAGGTGTAAGAATCAGGTGTGTTAAATTAGAGTTGCAGTGAAAACAATCAGGAGGGTATCTCTCTGGGAACAGGGTTGAAAATCCCCTGCTCTAGAGATGTGAAAAAAAAATGAAAAAGTCAAAATATAAACACACACAAACAGACCGGGACAAAAACACAGAAAATAAAAAAGGATAAGTTTAAGAAAAAAACAAACCTAGGTTAACATCTGTTAGAACTAATCAGAGTCTCTGAAGGCCATCAAAGTAAGTAATAAAAGTTGGCCACGTGGGTCCACAAGGGTCAGTTCTTGGCCCAATGCTTTTTAATTTGTACATGTTATCACTTGGTATCATCATAAAAAATATATATAAATCTTACCAGTCATATGCCAATTACACCCAGTTTTACACATAGAACTCTCTTCTTATGATCTGAGTCCTGTTAACAAACAGGTAAACTGTATTGACAATATTATTTGCTGGACGTCCAAAAACGTTCTACAGTTAAATACAAACAAGAAGACTGAGATTCTTGTGTTCGGTCCTTAAATCATAGACGAAAGATTTATTCATAACCTGGATTCACCGTCTCTGAAATACAGTAAGTAAGAAACCTTGGTATTGTTTTTTATGACATCAGCTTTGAAAATAATATCACCAATGTTGAGAAGTAATTCTGTATGTTTAATTAAGACAGTTGAGGTACAGTTAGAATGTGATGCTTAGGCAAAGAAAGAGAGCTGTTGCTGTCTCTAATTCTAGGGCCTGTTGTCTCTCTGACGGAATGGGCCTGTTTCTGGGGGGTCAGGGCTATCTGCTAGACAGGAGAGTAGTCAAGGCCATCATAGCAGGTCCCTTGAGCGGGAGGGGGCCAAGCAACCGTACATCTCAGAATTTCTCCCATATTACGTTTTCAGGAAACTATTTTGAAAACCTGAATTACGTTATATGCCAACATATTTAGGGTTTTTTACGTTTGAACTGCACGTTTCGTTATTAGGCTATATTTGTACTTCAACTATGTTGCTCCGGTAGATTTCATTTAGCCGATTTATGCGAGAACATTCCACACATTCCATACATTCCATAGCGTTCAAAATTATATTGCAATATTCACAGTTAAGGTTAGGTAAGAGGTTACTAACGGTTAAGGTTAGGCATGAGGTTACTAACTGTTAAGGTTAGATATGACGTTACTGAGGTTAAGGTTAGGATTAAGGTTAGGGTTGACATTGCAAAAAACGACAATCTCTGTCTGCATGACGCATGCAAAGTAGAACAAAACACGCACAAAGTGCCGGTCTGGATTTGAACTCGTGAACACTGGCATGCAAGTCGCGGATTTATACGCCCGTACACCATCCCCGACCTCCACCCTAGCAAAAACGACGCTATTTACATGCTACGTCATGATTTTCATATGTTCATATTTTACGTTATTCAAGTGTTTAATTTAGTTCCCTACAAACGTAATCGACTCTCTAATACGTTCCTATTTGACATATTTCGGTTTTACAAAATAGTTCCCTCAGAACGTATTTCATGTGATTTAGGGCTGGGGCCAAGGGGCTAGGGACTGGAGACAGACAGTATGTATGTAGTATGGAGCATATATGTTATTCTCTTATCTGTAATATGAATAAATGTCATTATACTTCTAGACACTCAAGGGCAGGGGGTGAATGGCATGGGACCCAGACATTAAGAGATAGGGACTGGTATAGACAGTGAACAACAACCCCACATCTATATAGGTTGGTTCCTTATGATCATTTGGGGCATTTTGATCCAATCACGTCTTGATAAAGAGGGACTCTGTGTCCACATTTAAAGATCTAGGTCAAAACCTTCTTATTTTCTCATGCATTTATTTAATTAAGTTTGTCTTTGTATTATTTATGTACAGGCTTTGTTTTAATATGTGTTTTTTTAATGTAAAGCTCTTTGGGTTTACTTGTAATGAAAGGTGCTATATAGATGAATTTGACATTGACAATGACATCAGGGGACAGGGAAGCAGGTGAATTTTAAGCACTTGAAGATAGAGTCCTAGTAGTCCCATAGTCTCTAAGCTTAGGGCATAGAAAAAACAGATGATAAAGGTGACGGGTAAATTTCAAACATTCTGTACTTGGAGAAGTTAACACTATGATTCACCTTAAACTTTATAAGTGCAAGACAGGCAAAATATATAGTTGAGCTATTTTTGCCTATTGCCTCACCACACCACTCATCCTAGGCAGATTTAGTTTGGTTGGTGGAGTGTTTGTCGAAACCCATAATACATGAATAGACCTGTGAGATTACTGCCATCTATCTGGTCAGAGGAGTCAATAGAGCATCTCAGGCCTGGGTCGGAGGTAAATCGGGGAAGCCATAAAACTGAGAGGAAACCAAAGAGTGTTTAGAGGCCAGATTGGGAAAGGTAGAGAAAATGACATTGTCATAAAGGTCATGGAAGTTCTTAGTATGTTTCTTTGCCCATAGAGAGAAGCCATTGTATATATGGCTCAATAGGGCCTGTAGTGTCAAATGTCACTGGAATTGGTACCAGATGTTTAGTGTGGATTATACTACAGGATTTCCAGTGTAGCACAATTGGGAATTTGGGAGAGCAGAACATAGTTCTGCATGATAATATCTCTAGGTGGAACCAAGGAGTACTTGGACGATGCAACCAGAATGGGAGCTTCTGAAAGTTGGCCGCGAAATAGTAATAAAGAAAGTTGAGAAGTGGAAGCCGTCCACTGAATTTTCGTCTATGAAGTAAAGACCTACTGACCCTGGGTACCTTTCTTCCCCAAATGGATGAAATCCTGATTAATTGACTTAAAGAAAGACTTTGGCAGGACCATTTGTATAGAATGAAAAAGGTAAAGAAATTTGGGCAAACTTTTCACTTTAACAGCATTAGTCTTTCCTAGAAGTGACAGAGGTAAATTACCCCACCTCTGAAAAGCAGTCTTCATCTGACTGAGAAGAGGGGCAAAGTTGGCAGAGAAGAGGGCAGGTAATGTGCAAGTCATATCCACCCCAAGGTACTTGAAGCCAGAGTGGTTAAGCTGAAAGTGCAAGTCTACCTGCTGACACTGCAAAGCTGCCAGATTGCTCTTTTAGAGATTAAGCTTGTAACCAAAAAAGGAACCAAAGTTCTCCAGAGTGGAGAGAATTGAGGGTAAGGAGATTGCAATGTTACGTACACAGCGCAGCATGTCATCAGCATACAATGATAACCCATGTTCAAGACCCTCCTGTGACACACCCTGGAAAGAGACAAAGAAAGAGAGGCCCACAACGCTACTGAAAGGGGCTCAATAGTGATAGCAGAGTAAGGGCGCATTCCAGGGCAATATAGTCAGAGGGAGGGTACTTTGTACAGACACAAGCCTTTGAGGAGGCATACAAAAGCCGGATCCACAAGTCCCCATAGTCATATTTTTTAAGAACAGCAAATAGGTCATCCCATTCAATTCTATCAAAGGCCTTCTCTGCATCCAGGGAGACCACAAACTCATGTGAGTTTGTGAGCTGTTTGGAATAAATAATGTTGATCAAGGTCTGAATATAAATAAATGAATGTCTAAATTAGATAAAGCTGGTCTGTTTCTCTGAAATGACCCCTGGTAAAACTACTTCAAGACAACTCGCTATCAACATTGCAAGCACTTGCACATCCACATTAAGGAGGCTAAGGGGTCTGAATGAATAACAGGAGGTGGGTCCTTCCCCTTCTTAACCTGTTAAGGATTGGTGTACCACAGGCAGTACAAACAGGCTGCTTTTAGATTTACTTGATTAAATTCACTCTTCACACAAATGTTACTTTTACTTTACATTGACATGTCGTCTATGTACAGAAAGCTTAGAATATCATGTAGTTAGCTGACATATCTGATTTACAATAGCTATGACAATAATGAAAATCCACATAATAATGTGACGTGAGTGCATTGCAAACAAACCCGTTAGTTCAGCTAAAACAACTCAGCTAATACATCCACATCTGACAAACTAATATGTACCTATAGTCAGCTTTCTTTCTCTGATTTGTCACCCAAAGGGTCCCAGCAATAAAATGGAGCATTGTTTTTGTTAGTATAATCCACTTCTTATGTGAAAACAATCAAAAACTCTATCTAACTTTACCGCAAACAGCATTAGTTAAAAACTATCATTACAACTATCACTAAATATTTCTGGACCTTGGACCTTTAAAACAATGTTCCAGCCCCTGAATTATATCTGATTCCAAATCCCCAGGCTATCTAGATGTTTCCAGACATCTGATTCATCTTTCTACACTCCGGGAAAATATAATTACATAACTATATGTCTGACATAAAAAAAGTATATTTAAAATCATACTCTATGTATAACCATAAGTATGAATTCAATATATTTATTGAATTCATACTATATATTTGAAAGTATACTTCAATCATATCTAAATTTGAAGTATACTTTCAAAATATACATACCAAAATAATATATTAGTATAATACAAGTAATAAAGTATATTTAGTATAAATAAAATACATTTGAAGTACAATTAAATATACTTTTCTTTTGCGTGGGTAGGCTGCGTCTTTTCACATCCGGGTCGCGCTAATTCACCAGAACGGCACTCACTTGATTGACAGTAAATCCATCAAATCATATTGGAACCATTTGATTTCAACTTAGGTAGACAGACAATGAGCTGGGTTTTTCAGGCATGTTTGGTTGATTCTTGTGAGCCAGAAAATACATAAACTACAAGCATGCGTACTCGGCGCGCACTCCAGAATTTTATACGTACAAGCATGCCATTGTTGGCTGCTAACTTGGTCATTTGTATGAATAGGTGTGTTTTGTAAAAATAACATTTGTAACCATATCATGCCATTTTTATGAATGTGTGTTTTGTAAGAATATAAACTTTTTTTGTAACCATGTTTTATAGTTATTTATATGAAAATTATTAATTTGGACACTTGGGTATATTTGTGCACATTTGGGCCAAATCGTGAAGGACACTTAGGGTCATCTTACAAAATTGTCAATAGCTCCATGGCTCACCAGAGTCACTCATCCTAAAAGTACATTAATAGCTAAATACAATCCACTGAGCATGACCTCAGCCATACAGTAGTGTGACCTGCCACCAGATTAGTAGGATACACAAAAGAATATAAATTAGGCCCTGAGTTATACACTTAGTGCCAGCCTAGCTTAAGTTGGCAAAAAGTATAAACAGCAGCATAGTACGTCTCTCACATTTCCAAAGTGTTAAGTAAACCATCGAAGGGTGTCCTCATAGGAATCAAACTGTCTTCTTCCCAGCAAGTTCAACTTGGAGGTGTGCGAGGAAGCGAAGAGTAGACATTTCAGTGGGAGGAATTTGGCCGTCTTTAAGGCTGAAAAACAGAGTTAAGGATCTCTGTGAAGAACCCAGCTAGAAACAGGGTCGCTCCTCAGAACCCTCCGACATTCCAACCACCCAGAGGTTCTGCCACCTCGAATGGTATTTGAGGTTGTGAGTCTTCACCACCTGCCAATGGTTTTGCTTTCCAAAAGGGCGACTGACTGCTACAGGTAGTCTGGTTATTGTAGTCAGACAGGTTGTGCTCGAATCCTTAAATTCGGCAAGCATGCTTGTCAGCAGCTGCACAAACCCCATCAAGGACTACAAAGAAGAGTTCCATAGCTGCATCAATAGCTTTTTTCTTCTAAACACCGAGAGCAGCCATAATATCAACATTAAGTAATCTCTGAAAGCCTTCAGATGGGACTGGAGATGCGACTCCAGCTCCACCAGCGAAACTTTACGAGGTTCAGTGGAGGCAGGTGCAAGGCCAAAATCGGTGCCTTGACACTGCGTCAGTCCTATCAGAAGTGACTGCTGCAACGGGTCGTTTTCCCTTGAAATGTGTGGCATTTGAAAGAAGAAGGTAACTTAAAAACTGGTAAATAAAATGTGCAATTGTAAAGTTTATAATGGTATGTCAAAAGTAACAAAAGTTAACTAAAGCACAGGTGCCTAAACTACACTCACATGCTCAAATCGGATCCTCTTAAAATGTACATTTAGCAGATGCTTATCCAGTGTTACTTCAATTTACTGCATACATATATAAATAGATTGGTGGGAAGGAAAAACTAAATTAAAATTGCATTCAAACATTTCCACAAAGTGTTCAAACTAATACATTAGGGGAATATGTGATTTTGTTTTAATCCAATCAATTACTTTATATGTACCTACTGTACAGTATAGGGAAAGCCGAAAATCTGTTGAGAATAGCCAACCCCTCCCACATGAGTGTGTCACCAAGGCCTGTGTGTGTTTGCAGTAGTCTGTGTGTAGCAACCTGTCTAATGTGTCTGTGTGTGTTTGTGTATATGTGGGTGTGCTTCTGCATTACCCTGAAGGCAAGATAGAAAAATAACTTGGCTAAGGCGTTTTAGTGGAAACACACGAAATACAGCAATAAGCAGATAGGGTGATCAAAATAATGCAGTAGGCAAAGCCTGACTCACCAAGCAAGTAGCAATATGACTTTTTGTGCAACTATATTGTCACGCCCAGCCCAGTGTGGGCTGGCATGGCATGAACTGAGATATGGACACTTAAGTGTATTTGTATGCATATATGATTTATTATCATGTATTATGTGTATATCATTTCTATTTTGCCTATGCATTGCATTGTAGTTTTTGGTTGTTTTATGTATACTGTCCCTTTATGTCCTGTGACACCTTTTTCTAGTTTGGCCATTACTATGATAGGGTTTTGGTTAGATTAGGCTTTATCTTGTAGATCTGATGATTAATGATTATGTTCAGCCGTGTTCTATTAGCCAGTTAGTTTGCTCTTTATAAAAGGTGGCCAAACCAGAGAGAGGTGTCGGTCATTGATAATCTGTTAGTGTGTTTGGAAGGCTGTCCGGATGCTAAACTATAAATATATTAGTTGTGAAAAGAGTGTTGTTGGAATTTGGAAGTTTATGCATACGCTCTTGTATGTTAGCTGTCAGTGTTTATGTTTATTTAAAACGGTCATTATATGTAATGTTTTCATACCTAAAGCATTGGACTATTTGACTCTTTTCCGTAGCAGAGATACGTTTTCTTTTCCATATTGCTTGAAACCTGTGGCCTGCTTAATAATTTGGAACATCCTTCTGAAGTAGTTTTCCTTTAATTGTGCTCCCCTGGCAAACTAATTACTACAGGTGTCTGAGATTGATTTTAATGATCCAAAGAGCCCAGAGACACAATACCATCCATGATTTTGGTTGAAAACCAAATAATTAAATGTTTATGACTTGGAATGTGGTGTAGTCTGATCAAGTATTAGACTTCCTTCAGCAAAGAAAATATACATTCTATTTTGCATTGGTTAGGTCCACACTCTGGTGCAGGTTTTGATTAAATAGACTAAACCGCACTCCCTGTAGGCCTATGTAGCAATGTGATGCTCTTTCGCAGTGAATACATAGAGGGTATGGAAATATCATCATGGGTGCTGTTGTTTCTCTTTGACAACTAATTGCACAAAGTTATGGAACATGAGGTGACAGAGGACTTGGTCAATATAATTTTGCAAGATTGGTCAGTTAGTATGGCAAGCTAAAATGCGCTGAGCATTAGCATAGTACTGAGTCCATATACAGTGCCTTGCGAAAGTATTCGGCCCCCTTGAACATTTCGACCTTTTGCTACATTTCAGGCTTCAAACATAAAGATATGAAACTGTAATTTTTGTGAAGAAGCAACATCAAGTGGGACACAATCATGAAGTGGAACGAAATTTATTGGATATTTCAAACTTTGGCTGAATAATTTTGCACACCCAATTTTTCTGTTTTTTATTTGTTAAAAAAGTTTGAAATATCCAATAAATTTTGTTCTTCTTCGTGATTGTGTCCCACTTGTTGTTTCATATCTTTATGTTTGAAGCCTGAAATGTGGCAAAAGGTCGAAAAGTTCAAGGGGGCCGAATACTTTCGCAAGGCACTGTACTTTGGGAAAATTGGACAATACCATTAGCTTCAGACTGCTTCCTTCTCTTGGTTTCAGACAGTTTAGTAATGGAGCGATGGGCATAGCCGAGTTTGGCCAAAGAGAGCAGATTTTCTCTTCCTCAGATGAGCTGTTTTCATGAGGACTGCCAAATACTTTACCATGAATAGGATTCTGCATTCCACCTTGCTTCATGGAAAATGAATAGGCCCCCCTCTTACATCGCTTTTAGCCTGATAAGCCATTTAATCAATGTGCCAGGAAGACATGCTTGTCCTTTATAGCACATTTATATAGTACTCAATGTAGTTCCGCTTCTCTATTGCTACACATTTACTCTGACACTGTCATTGTACAATTCGCTGCTGATTTCAAAATGAGAAGCCAAACACAAATTATCAACGATTGAAATGTTTTGAATCAATCCTTTTACATTTAGATTTCAGTCATGGAGAACACGCTCTTATTCAGAGCATAAACAATCACAACTTCCGAAACACTGCTTGTACCAACATGTACTGGCTCTGGACCAACACATTGGATTCTGGGATCAATCCACATTTTTTTATGTTTTATTTCGAGAAGCGGTTCGAATGGATATCAAATTTAGAGTCACCTAGCTGCATTTCCCTATAGCACATCTGTGTGGTGGCTTGAGCACCAGTAAGAAACAGAGTGCTGAAGTAAATACATGTATGTACAGTATGTGCTTTAATGATGCACTTTGTAACTTTCTTGGTGGGCAGAATTTATTTAGCTTTTTATATTTTTCACACATTAATATTTCTAGTTGCAACTCGAGTGTGTGGGATGTACAAAATGTGATGCTGTCAGTACTGTATGTTATGATGTG
>JACXGM010025614.1:0-15230 GCA_016801145.1 Umbra pygmaea | reverse complement strand
CTGGTCGGCGCATCCTCTTAGAACACGGCCTGGAATACCATCTGGCCCTGGAGACTTCCGCGGGTTCACTCTTTTGAAAGCTCTCCTTACGTCAGCCACATCCAGGGTCAGAGTGCAGTCGTCTGGGTTCTCAGCCAGCTTTTCCGGGGTGATGTTGGCCACCTCAAACCGTGCGAAGAAGGTGTTGAGCTCGTCGGGGGGGGGGGGGTGTCGCAGCTCTTCCTGCCTTTGTACTCCGTTATCTGGCCCTCCTCCGAGCCTCCGGGTCCCCAGAGTTATAGGCAGAGGACCGTGCTACAAGCTTGGCACAGACATTACCGTTAACCCAGGGCTTTTGGTTGGGGAAGGTCTTGACATTGACCCGTGGAACGACATCATCTATGCACTTGGTGATGAATGCTGAGACAGAGTCAGTGTATTCATCAATGTTGTCACCCGCTGCAACACAGAACATTTCCCAGTCTGTGGTTTCAAAGCAGTCTTGGAGAGTAGTAATGGATTGGTCATTCCATTTTTGAACTGACCGAAAAACCGTTTTTTTCCTGTTTAAGACGTTGTCTGTAGTTAGGGAGGAGAAGAATGGAGATGTGATCTGCCTTTCCAAAGGCAGGGCGGGGGATGGGTTTGAAGCTGTTAGGAAATCGTTGAATAACAGTGGTCTAGGGTCTGATCACCCCGAGTGTGAAAAGAGTCTATAGCACTGAGACTCTGGAACGCTCCTCAATTACAGCCTCCTGTCTCTGTGAAATCTTTTTTTAAAACAGTTCAAGACCTACAATTTTGTACAAGCTATACAATCTATTTTTATCTATTAATTTGTCATTTTATACTTTGTTCTAATGTATTTTATTGTATGTTTTATGAAAAGCACTTTGTGGTACTTTGTCTGTGAGAAGTGCTATATAAATACATTTAGCTTACTTTTTAAGTATACTTCTGCATCAATTCTGCACTGTGGCTACGGCATTTTCCCTACGCCGCCATGACCCTTTCGGAGTTCTGCGACGGGTTGAACGCAGTGCATTTCCCCGCCATAACGCTAGGGGGTGTTGTCTGTTTCACCTGTATTGCTCATCACCGGAAGGTTATTTGCAAGATGTCTGCCAGCCAGTTTATGCTATGTTAGCAAGTAAACTTTAGCACAACTGCCCACAAAGTACTGTTTGCTGGCAAAGTGCTTATTTCAAAACATTACTGACATATAGGCACTTTACAAACGGATAACCCCGTCATTGTAACCAAAATCTTTCTGAGTTTTCTTGCAAAGCTTATGTGAGTGAACTAGCATGTTTGCTACTCACCACATTAGGCTGCTTGTGAAACACAGACTGTCTTTGCCACATTGTGTCGAGATTCTTCGCCGCTGTTTTGCTTAAAGGCACTGTATTTTTTCCCGTGCTTTTCTGGCCACTGAGAGACATGGACGAGGAGATGCATTTTAGATATTTTCGGATGGAGGCAAGGAGAGCCAATTTGGTTCAATACTTCTTGAACACAAACTGAATCTGTCCCCACCACCTGTCCCCACCAGTCAGTCTTCTAATCCAGCAGCATAGAGCCCTGTATTCCACTGCTGGTTTGCTTCTAAAGCTAAGCAGGGTTGGGCCTGGTTAGTCCCTGGATGGGAGAATGATGCTGCTGGAAGTGGTGTTGGAGGGCCAGTAGGGGGCACTCTTCCCTCTGGTCTAAAGATCATTCCCAATGCCCCAGGGTAGTGATGGGGACATCTGCCCTGCGTAGGGTGCCGTCTTTTCGGATGGGACGTTAAATGGGTGTCCTGACTCTCTGTGGTCATTAAAAATCCCATGGCAATATTTGTAAGAGTAGGGATGTTAACCCTGGTGTCATGGGCAAATTCCCAAACAGGCCTCACTTCAATCATGGCCACCTAATTATCACCCTCCTTCCTAATAGGCATATATAGTTACTCACCTCTCCACCTAATAGCTGATGTGTGGTGAGCATTCTGGCGCAAAATGGCTGCCGTGCATCAACCAACTGGGTGCTACACATTAGTGGTGGATGTGGTGGGCTTTCCCCCTAACTGTGTAAAGAGTTTTGGGTTCTTTGAAAAGCGCTATATAATTTTGAAGGAATTATTATCATTTATTAAGTACTGTGTGTGTGTGTGTGTGTGTGTGTGTGTGTGTGTGTGTGTGTGTGTGTGTACCTACATTTTCATACAATGATTGCCTATGCATGAATTCTGTATTTTTTTTCCTACATAGTGATGGACCTGCCCATGGGTAAGCAGATTTACAATTACCGTCACTTCAGAGTCAGATGGGTGATTGATCAAAATATAATAACTATTAGCTAGGTGATTGTCATATCTGAATTTTCCTTTGCAATTATGTTTTAAAATGGTCTTTTTATCAATAAATATTTGCAGTGAAGTCATGTTATACATATAAGCAGCACATCATAAGGTGCAAACAAATTAGCAGGAACAGTTTATTCTGCTGTGCTTCTCGGAGGTGTGAAAGGTACTGGAGACTGATACCTGAGTAGAAGTAAAAATACTGTACTAAAACTAGAGCCCGACCGATATGAGATACTGATTTTGAGTGGAAAAAATTTGCCAATATGATACAACTTTTTCTATTACTATAGCTGAAATGAAAAATCTACATTTTCCTTCATGGATTGTGCTTTAAACCAGACTCCAAAGACACTCAAAGCAGGGTACCTGCGGGTCCTTAAAAAGTCTTAAATAGTCTTAATTTCATTTTCCAGAATTTAAGGCCTAAAATTGTCTTAAACAGTCTGAAATCTGATTTTCATCGATGGGGTCAACGCGTTGTCCCAGCACTACACAGGACTGATGGTAGTGCTCACCTTGTCTTCGGTCAAGGTTTTTTCCAGATGGCCCAAACAATCAGAAAGGGAATTCATCAGAGAATATGACTTTACCCCAGTCCTCAGCAGTTCAATCCCTGTACCTTTTGCTGAATACCAGTCTGTCCTTGATGTTTTTCCTGGAGACAAGTGGCTTCTTTGCTGCCCTTCTTGACACCAGGCCTTCATCCAAAGGACTTTGCCTCACTGTGCGTGCAGAATGCACTTACACCTGCCTGCTGCCATTCCTGAGCAAGCTTTGTACTGGTAGTGCGCTAATCCTGCAGCTGAATTAACTTTAGCAGACAGTCCTGGCACTTGCTGGACTTTCTTTGGTGTCCTGATTCCTTCTTCACAACATTTGAACCTCTCCTTGAAGTTCTTGGTGATCCAATAAATGGTTGATGTAGGTGCAATCTTACTAGCAGCAATATCCTTGTCTGTGAAGCCCTGACTGCACATGTTTCCTTTTAGGTAACCATGGTTGACAAAGTACAATGATTTTAAACACCACCCTCCTTTTAAAGCTCCCAGTTTGTTATTCTATCTCAATCAGCATGACAGAGTGATCTCCAGCCTTGTCCTCATCAACACTCTTACCTGTGTTAACGAGACAATCACTGACATGATGGCAGCTGGTCCTTTTGTGGCAGGGCTGAAATATAGTGGAAATGTTTTTTGGGGGGTTAAGTTCATTGTCATCTAATTCATCTGATCACTTTTCATGACATTCTGGAGTATATGCAAATTGCCATCATCAACACTGAGGCAGCAGATGTTGTGAAAATTAGTTTTTTCTTTCATTCTCAACTTTTGACCACAACTGTATACTCACCCAGTTTATGATTATAGTGTATTATCTATCAAACAGATTGTAATCAGTTCATATTAATAAAGGAGGTGTTGACAAGAACTTTTTTACGTTACTTGTCCAATAGCAAATTGTATGAATCAGAAATTTCAAGTATTGTGATTAACATGCAACAAGCAATATATCTGTCACTCTGTGTCACTTCAAACCCAGGGAATTTCTGGTAGATATCTACATTTAAATGTTTTATTTAGCCAATATGTTTGACAAATGTTTCAAACAATTTCTGTATTCCCTATTAAAAGTAACATGGGATATTGCTGCAAGTCTTTTTCACCTGCATGATGTAATTTTTTGAAAACTACAAACAAATACAAAAACGTTAAGACTTGTAAACTTTAGGAACTTTCATATTGGGTCCAGGGGTTGAAAAACTCACCTTAAATAATACAAAATATAGAAAATAGTAGAATAGCAAAATAGGCATCTCACAATAACTATGGTAACTAGCAACAAATGCATATTATGGACAAAATAATGTATATTTTCAGATATTGTTTATATTGTCCCTGTATTAACCGTATTATTAGTTAAAAATATTTAAATAAACTATTTAAAAAAAAATCTAATTTAAATTCGGGCCGACAGGACAAATTAATGGAAAGTTAAGTACTGTAGTTTAAACAAAAATAATCATACAAATGTGTTAGTTACTACTTTATGGTTACCATGGAAATTTTTCTGAGAATACCGGTTGCTTGCTGCCAGCTGCAATCTGACTATTATTTTCAAGCAGTTACAGTTCAAATTTTACCTATATTTAAGCATTTAAATTAAACTAAAAAATTGAGGAACATGGTATAAGTCTCACTTGAAAAAATATCTTGCACAATGCTGCTTAATTTAAATGTTTCTACACTTGTCTTTTGACAGCGTTGTGTGCAGTTGAATAAAACAAAGCATTGTTTTTTTCAGCTGTTAAACATCAGCAATATTCAAAATATTTCTATGTTAAAAAATGTGTCTGCAGTATATTACAACCTTGTGTATACTTTAGACATCTTTCTCTGATCAAGCTTTACCAGCGATCAGTTGCTCTGTGAAAACAAAGCTGTGTGTCAGTGTACCCACTGTGTAGTGTAGTGGGAAGAACACAATGGCTATATTCTACACTTAATCTAACAGACTGCAGTACTGTGATAAAAAACATAAGGTAAAATTGAGGGTGCACACACCAATTTTATAGCAAAAAGACATCACAAGTAACCATTTGCCAATAATTAATTTAATTCAATTGCTACACTTGTTAAACCTGCACTATGTATCTTTTGAAAACTACAAAAAAAATCTTAAAACTGTTTTAGGACTAGTAAACGTTAGGAACTAGCATAATGGATTCAGGGGTTAAAAACATCAACTTAAAAAATACAAAAGTAAATTTTCAAATCTACCTAAAATTCAGGCCGACGGGACAAATTAATGGAACGTTACATAGTGCAGTTTTAAATTACGATTAATTTCAATTTTCCTTGTCAGACTATTTAGTTTTAGTGACTTAGTTCACACCCTTTACTCTATCAAGCTATATGAATTCAAACTATTGGTCTTTACTAATGTTTTTATGATTCTATTTAATTTTGGTAAATAATGAATCTCCTTTCCTCCAGATGCCCTGCAGTTCTCTGTCTCTGAAGAGGAGGTTCCCCCTGAGCAGCAGCACTGTGAGCAGGAGTGGAGCCCCAGTCTGGGGCAGGAGGACCCAGAGCCCACACAGATTAAAGAGGAACAGGAGGAAATCTGTATCCCCCAAGCTGAATATCCGAATGTCAATAGACTGAAAATGTCTGAACAAATGCTGTTTCATTTGTTTTTAAATAAGCATTTAACCAAGTCTGTTGTGGAGATTTTCGGGGCAGTTGAGAAAACGGTGGCAGTTTACCAGGAGGAGAAACATTGGCTACAGAGAATGTTGAAGAGTTTACCAGAGATAAAATTATCAAGAATTGGTAAGTATGTAGAGCTACAGACAATTTAAAATATTTATAATTATGTTGGATTGACTTGGTTTAATTGCATATACAAAACAAAGTTACAATTTCATTACTTGTGTTAGAATTAATTTCTGGAAAAAAATTTAATATTAGAGGCCTGTTAAGGCTGAAATTTTTCTTCACAATATTATTGAAATACCAATCTGGAATTTACATTTAAAATAAACCGTTTTTTATCATTATAATGTTTTTTTTAAGTAGCCTAAATTTTGAGTTGGGGATAAAGTGCAGAACACAAGAACTTAATCCATATTTGCATATAGCTGGCTGTCTCAGCTAGCTGCTCTACATTTCATCTTTCAATGAAGGCAATGAAGGTTATGAGTTGAAAAATAGTGTCTAAATCAAGTTCTTCATCTTTCAATGAAGGCACAGTTATGAGTTGAAAAATAGTGTCTAAATCAAGTTCTTCATCTTTCAATGAAGGCACAGTTATGAGTTGAAAAATAGTGTCTAAATCAAGTTCTTCATCTTTCAATGAAGGCACAGTTATGAGTTGAAAAATAGTGTCTAAATCAAGTTCTGATGATGGTTGGACCTGGTGTCTTGGTGATTAATGTTTCTTGCTTTTCTCTCATCTAGGATCACGCTCAGTCTCAAATTATACAAATTGGACATAAAAAAATGTATATTGAATATTATTATGTCTGAGAAAAAAGGATGTTACTATTTCAGTAATACAGTTACACCGATCAGCCGTAACATTATGACCACTGTGGAATAGCACCTGTCAGTGGGTGGGATATACAGTTAGGTCCGGACATAATTTGACACTGATACAAGTTTAGTTATTTTGGCGGTTTACAAAAAGATTCAAGTTACAGTTTTTGGAGGAAGTGTTGAGGAATTACAACTCTTTAACATGTAGCCCCCTCTTTTTCAAGGGAACAAGTGTTGAGGAATTACATCTCTTTAATATTTAGCCCCCTGTTTCAAGGGAACAAAAGTAATTGTAAAGTGGACTCAAACTGTTTCTTGGATAGGTGTGGGCGATTCCTTTGTTATTTCAATTAAGCAGGTCAAAGGTCTGGAGTCAATTCCATGTGTTCCATTTGCATTTGGAAGCTGTTTCTGTGAACCTGCAAAGGAGCTCTCAATGCTAGTGAAACAGGCCATCCTTAGGCTGCAAAACAAAAGATCCATCAGAGAGAGCAGGAACCTTTGGAGTGGCCAAATGAACATTCTGAAAAAAGAACACACTGGTGAGCTCTGCAACACAAAAGGCCTGGACGTCCACGGAAGACAACAGTGGTGGATGGTCGTAGGATCCTTTCCATGGTAAAGAAAAACCTATTCACAACATCCAGCCACGTGAAGAACGCTGCAGGAGTTAGGCATACAGTGCATCTGGAAAGTGCTTAACTTTTTCCATATTTTCTAATGTTACACCCTTATTCTGAAATTGATTAAATTAATTATTTCATCAAATTCTAAAAAGAAAAACCCCATAATGACACTGTGAAAGTGTGTTTGAAATCTTAGCAAATTAATTAAAAAATGTATGAATGAACAAAGCACATGTAGATAAGTATTCACAGCCTCTGATCAATACTTTGTTGAAGCACCTTAGGCAGAAATTACAGCCTCAAGTCTTTTTGAATATGATGCTACAAGCTTGGCCCACCTATTTTGGGCATTTTCCCATTCTTCCTTGCAGGACCTCTCAAGCTCCATCAGGTTGGATGGGGAGCGTTGGTGCACACCCATTTTCAGATCTCTCCAGAGATGTTCAATCCGGTTCAAGTTTGGGCTCTGGCTGGTTCACGCAAGGAAATTCACACAATTGTTCTGTAGCCACTCCTTTGTTATCCTGACATGACACTTGGCATTCAAGCCATATAGTTAAATCTTTTTATCTCATGGTCTGCGATTCCTTCAGTTTCCTTTGGCAAACTCCACACAGGCTCTCATGTGCCTTTTACTAAGGAGTGGCTTCCGTCTGGCCACTCTAACATACAGGTCTGATTGGTGGAGTGCTGCCGAAATGGTTGTTCTTCTGGAAGGTTCTCCTCTCTCCACGGAGAAATTATGGAGCTCTCAGTAACTACCTGGTTCTTGGTCACCTTGATTTAAGGTCCTTCTCCCCCGATTGCTTAGTTTGGCCAGGTGGACAGATATAGGTAGAGTCCTGGTGGTTCCAAACTTCTTCCATTTATGGATGATTGAGGCCACTGTGTTTATTGGGACCTTCAATGCTGCAGATATTTTTCTGTACCCTTCCCCAGCTGTGTGCCTCGATACAATCCTGTCTCAGAGGTCTACAGACAATAACTTGGACTTCATAGCTTGGATTGTACTCTGATATGCACTGTTAACTGTGGGACTTTATATAGACAGGTGTGTGCCTTTCTAAATCATGTCCAGTCAACCAAATTTACCACAGGTGGACTCCAATCAGGTTGTGGAAACATCTCAAGGATGATCAGTGGAAACGGGATGCACCTGAGCTCAATTTTGAGTGTCATGGCAAAGACTGTGAATACTTATGTACATGTCCTTTTTGTTTTTATTTTTAATAAATTTGCTGGGATTTCAAATACACTTTTTTACATTGTCATCATTATCGGGTATTGTTTGTAGAATTTTGAGGGAAATAATAAATTTTGTGCATTTCAGAGTAAGGGTGTATTAAAAAATGTGAAAAAAGTGAAGTGCTGTGAATAATTTCTGGATGCACTGTATCATTATCCAAGTCTACCATAAAGAGAAGACTTCATGATACAGAGGGTCTGATCCATAGAGGCCCCGCCTCCCAAATTACAGGACTGAAAGTATCTGCCTCTAACATCTTGGTGCCAGATACCACAGCACACCTTCAGAGGTCTAGTGGTTTCCATGCCTCAATGGGTCAGGGTGGTTTTGGTGGCAAAAGGAGGACCTACACAATATTAGGCAGGTGGTCATTATGTTATTATGGCTGATAGGTGTTTTTCAAATTACTATAGATTTTATATTAGAATTGTAAGTGGAAAATTAACATAATTGCTTTCCATGTACAGTATCTTCACATTTTTAGATAAAATTATATTCAAACTTAACCCACATTGAAACAGTTCTGGATAGTTGATACTTCTGTTGCCCTACTGACTCCAGTACTACATTGAATTTATTCAGAGTTTTGATTGGCGGGGAAGGTGATGTTATACAGTGATTAATTGAGAAACAATTTATCCTTCAATACAAAATCTCATTTAGGAAACCTTGAACTGAACTTTATCTGAAGTGTATTCATATCACAGTAGTGAAAATGAATATTGCCTCACCTACTAAAGGTACAGTGACTCTGCAGTCCAGTGTGTTGTCTTTGCTCAGTCGTTAGTGAGCGATCACAAACCCATGTATAAACTGACACTAACCAGAGGACTTAATGGCTTTACTAACATGAGTTCATAAGCTAATCCTCTCCTTTCCTCCAGATTCAATACAGTTCTCCCTCTCTGAAGAGGAGGTTCCCCCTGAGCAGCAGCACTGTGAGCAGGAGTTGAGCCCCAGTCTGGAGCAGGAGGACCTAGAGCCCACACAGATTAAAGAGGAACAGGAGGAACTCAGGACCAGTCAGGAGGAAGAGCAGCTTCAAGGGCTCTTAGATACCAAAGACTCCATATTGACTCCTCCCTGTGTGAAAAGTGAATGTGATCAGGAGAACCCACTTTGGTCCTTGACTGAAGCCCAAACCCAGACTGAGGAGAACAGAGAGATTGACTCTAAACAAGTGGATCTCAGACCTGCTGACACTGTGACCCACCTAAATTGTCTGGACTTTCTCTGTGACCCTCCAGGTAATCAAAACAATGTCTCCAGGTACAGCTCATCTGAAAATGGTGACCAACAGGATCTTGATAGCAGCCCTGAATTTGATCCATACCCACCATTGAATCCCAGCCATCTATTAGATCTAAACCCAGCATTGAATCCCAGCTCTCTATTAGTTCTAAACCCACCATTGAATCCCAGCTCTCTATTAGATCTAAACCCACCATTGAATCCCAGCTCTCTATTAGTTCTAAACCCACCATTGAATCCCAGCTCTCTATTAGATCTAAACCCACCATTGAATCCCAGCTCTCTATTAGTTCTAAACCCACCATTGAATCCCAACTCTCTATTAGATCTAAACCCACCATTAAATCCCAGTCTTCCTTTAGATCTAAACCCACCAGTGAGGATACATCGTTCCAAACGCAACACCACATCTTCAAAAACCCACATCTGTCAGGACTGTGGTGAAGCATTTCATCTGCAAGCCGATCTACAGAGTCACGTGACTCTTGCCAAGAAGACCTCCAGTAAATGTGTTTTTTGCAAAAAATGGTACAAATCCTCCTGCAAACTGAAGGCTCATGTCAGACTCTGTCACTCAGATGAGCCATCAATTTGCCCCTTTTGTTCTAAGATTTTCAAGCAAAAATCCTATCTTACAGTTCACATAAGGCTTCACACAGGGGATGAACCATTTAGCTGTGACGACTGTGGGAGAAGATTCAATCAGAAATGGCAATGTAATGTGCATAAACAAATGCACAAAGGACAGAAACAATTTAGCTGTGATGAGTGTGGGAAACATTTCAGTTTGAAGGGGAACTTAACTGTGCACAAACTTACCCACACAGGAGAGAAACCATTCAGCTGTGCCGACTGTGGGAAACGCTTCAGTGTGAAGGATAACTTAAACAAGCATAAACTGATTCACACAGGAAAGAAATCCTTTAGCTGTGATGACTGTGGGAAAAGCTTCCGTCTTAAGGGGGCATTAACTGTGCACAAACTTACTCACACAGGAGAGAAACCATACAGTTGTGCCTACTGTGGGAAATGCTTCAATGTGAAGGATAACTTGAACAAGCATGAACTGATTCACACAGAAAATAAATCATTTACCTGTGACGACTGTGGGAAAAGCTTTCGTCTCAAGGGGAACCTAACCACGCACCAGCTAACTCACACAGGAGAGAAACCCCATGTCTGCCCAATGTGTGCTAAAGGATTCACACTGAAGGTTTATCTAAAGAGTCATTTGGAAAATGTGCACACAAAAAAAGATAAGAAGAGGGGAAAGTAGTAAGTTAAAGACCGAGATTGGACAAGGTTTAAGTACGTCAGAACCACTTTTAGTCATGAAATGGGTAATTTCACAAAGCCACACCTCCAGTCCAGTCTGTAGTGTAGCGTGATCTGGTAAGAGGCAATGAAAAGGTGTTTTGATGTTCTGAAGGTTATGAGCACATAAGGAGGGCTAATGGAACCAACAGGATTCAGGGAGCAATAGTCACTAGCAGTCGAATGCTTCTAGAATTTTGCCAACTTTAGATATCTAATTTGACAATTTCATGAGCAAGGCACTTGTGCTAGGAACTGAAATGTCATTGTTTTGTAATGAATATTTCTAATGTATTAAATTGTTACTATAATGGGCAGCTTTTTCCTTCATTGTGGTTGGTGAAAAGACATTTGCAGTCCATGAATTAGAAAATCCAAACTTAACACTTGAGTGAAGAAATCTGCTCCCCTTTCTACATTTGTTGAATAAAGACCATATACTAGGATATTATTAAGGGAATAGTACTTTTTTAATGTAATTGGAATAAGAATAAATACTAGATCCTGAAAGACAATTTTCTGTGCGTTTATGGTTTTCCCCCTATTTTTTTATCCCCTCCCAGTTGGTCTTGCCCAATTCCCGCTGATCCTGCCTTATCGCCAGCCTCGCAACTCCTTGGACAGATACTGGATTTTGAGGGACTCACACATGGTTCAACCAACCACATGTCGCCAAGCCGGCTGATTTTCTTTTTACTGCTCTTCCAACATGAAATCCTATAGTCAGCTCATGCATAGGGTGACTACACTCAACAACGGTACTTCTGCAATTATTTATTTACATGCGCCTGATCTGCACACAAGGAGTCTCTGGAGAGCGATGTGGTGAGGTAGATTTCGATTTATCCATCCCAAATCACGGGCAGCGTTGTGCCAATTTGCGCGCTGCCTCTTGCAAGGGGTTCCTGGAAAAAGTTGGAGAAGCAATTGTCAGGTTCAAACTCGAGGGTGATACGGGAGTGGATTTTCAAACCACTCTAAACTCTAATTTTCAAACCACTCTCAATAATTTCTTGAGAAGGACCTGTATAACAGGCGACTGTTATCTGTGTTATAATAGTGTGGTACATTTAATATTATTATTATTTATTTTCGGTTCTTCAACTGCAATTTAAATAAGGTAGTTTACCAAAGCTGTACATTTTTAAAAACATGCAGTACACCTTGAATGTTCTGGAATTTCATTTCTGAAAAGCTGTACAAACCCTGACTATAGAAGTAAAGCGGTGTTTTGGTGTGTCTCCATACATTCTTTTGCAACTGTATTACAGCCTCTGATACACTGACAACCATCACCCATTATGCTTTGTTACCGTTTCCCCACAACAGTATGGAGATTACCTACCTCAAGATCTCACAGTGTACCTGATGTGAAATGGCTATGCAATTTTAATTTTAATTGGCTGCACAGCTAAAAGTAAAGTTTACTATGTGTGGCCAACACTGTGATGTATGGAAATTAAACATTGGGAAATGACAGAACTAAAAACAAAAAATTTGAAAGATTAACATCCAATAACAATTCTGCATTTTGTTCTGCGCGTTTGAATGCATGTACACTAAATAATTTATTTTTGAAGAAATATTGTGTACCACTCATTCCTCATGGACATTTCCTGTGAGTGTACTTCTGTAGGTCCTCCAGGTGGTGCTAAAGAATTGCTGCAGCTTCTTTAACACTGCTAAAGAAATTAAGGATACATGCAATCATCAAGTCAGTTAAACTTCAGGAATATCAATCTGTCCAGTTAAGAAGCGTAAGCGATTGTGAATCAGTGTCACGTGTTATGGTGCAAATTAAAGTGAGATCAGGTGCACTGTAGAGGCAACAACAAGACAACCTCCAAAAAGGGAATGGTTTTGCAGGTGGTGGCCACAGACAATTGCTGTCACCTTATCCTTCCTAACTGATTCTTTATTGGTTTTGCAAGTGTCCTTATCATTATCCAGCCTATTCCACAGGTAGTCTAGCTCCTTCAGGGTGACACAGCCATACGTGATGTAACAAGAAGATTTACTGTCTCCCAGTACAATCTCAGGAGCATGGAGGAGATACCAAAAGACTGGCTGTTACATAAGGAGACCTGGACAGGGCCGTAGAAGGGCATGAACCCAGCAGCAGGACCAGTATCTGCTCTTTTGTTCGAGTAGGAACAGGAGGCACACTTTCAGACCCCTACAAAATGACCTCCAGCTACTGGTGTGCATATTTCTAACCAAACTGTCAGAAACAGACTCCATGAGGGTGGCATGAGGGCCCGACATCCTCTATTGGGACATGTGCTCACAGGCCAGCATAGTGCAGCTCGATGGGCATTCCCCAGAGAACACCAGAATTGGCAGGTACGCCATTGGTGCCCTGTTCTCCTCACAGGTGAGTGCAGGTTCACACTGAGCACGTGACAGATGTTAAGAGTCTGGAAACGGCATGTTGTACGCTATGCTGCCTGCAACATCATCCACCATGAGCAGTTTGGCGGTAGGCCAGTGATGGTCTGGGGAGGCGTAAAGTTTGCACAGACCTCCACTTGCTAGCCAACGGTTTCCTGAATGCTGTTAGGTACCGGGATTCAATCCTCAGACCCATTGTCAGAACTTGCGTTGGTGCAGTGGGCCCTGGGTTCCTCCTGGTGTAGGACAATGTCCAGCCTCATGTAACCACAGTGTGTAGGCAGTTCCTGGGTGACGACTAAATCGATGCCATTGACTGGCCCCAGACCTGAATCTAATTGAGAACATATGGGATGTTATGTATTGGTGCAAGTAATGCCAAGTAAAGCCACACACCATCTAGATGTTCACTGAAGCCCTGATTTAGGTCTGGGAGGAGATCCCCCGGGACTCCATCTGCCATCTCATTGGGAGCATGCTCAGATGTTGTTGGGAGTGCATACAGGCACTTAGGGGCCATACACACTACTGAGTCACATTATGAGTGGCCGTGAAGAAATTCACACAAGTTGGAACAGCCTGTGATTTGAATTGTTTACTTTGATTTTCGGTGTGAGTTTGAATCCAGCCCTTAACGAATCACACTATGTACAGTAAAGACTTTGATATTCAATATGTCTTGTTCATTGAATTATCATGGGAAATCCATCGATTAGGGCCTTTTTATACAATTGACTGATGTCCTTACTAGAACTGTAACTTAGGAAAATATATTGAAATTGTTCCATTTTGTGTCTATTCGTTTGTTTAGTATAAAATGTAGGTTTCAAATAGGAGTAACAGCCTACATTGGGTAAATTATTATACTATAAGTTAGTAAACCAATATTTCAAATAACTACATAAACTGAATAATGAGCTACAAGAGTGGTTTCATAACTTTTTACAAGTATCGACCACTCTGCTCCTCATTTTCCATACCTCTCTATACTGGATCATTCCACTATTTCTTGACTGCTAAAGATCTTTTACTCTGTCCTTCTCCCTCTTCTTCACTACCTGTCTGAGCCTGGCTGGCTGCACTTTCTGCAGAGGAACCTAGACAAAGACAAGTATGGTAAACACACGTGTTATATCGACAACAAATCAGTAGTTTCTACCATATGTTAGAATTTGATTTTGGAGATGCCAGGGATTGACTGCTGGCTAGCTATCATATCTGTGTAACATTCCATTCTAGACATTAATGAGCCAGGGTCCCCGCTGGGTCTTAAAATGTCTTAAAAAGTCTGAAATTCTGAACGTTAAATTTAAGGGCTAAAAAACCTCTTAAAAATGCCCAGCATTTTCATCCGAGGTCTTAAATTTATTTTAGTCAGGTCTTAAAAATGGCTTTACCCTTGTTCATTTCCAGAAACGCTGGCCGCAGAAAGAGAAAACATCGAGTCGTAGCCTACAAAGCGGAGTCATTCATATTGACGATGTTAATTAGGAACAAAAGTACATTTTGCGTTGCACACGGACATTTTTAAGGTGCAACAGTAACAAAACCAGCAGAAAGCTGCCCTCAGAACGTTGATTCGGTGTGTTGTAGTTCTTTCTGGGGATATTGATGTTGATACGTGGTGATAAAACTACAAATCCTGGGGAAAATGCAATACAATACCTGCCCGCGAAATACAACTGCGTCTCCTCAGAGTTTGTTAAAGTTCGTCTAGGCCTAGGTGTGGAAAATGGGAAAGTGTACTTTTAACGAGACATGGCTAGAGCACAGCAATTTCCGCTGTGGTTACAAGCCATACACAGCTCCAGGTACAAAGCTGGAGTCACACACTGTGTGCAGACTTAAGCCCAAATCACACAGAATCCGTCATTGCATATGCGTAACAACGGAAGTCCAGTCATTTCCAATGAAGGAGTCCGCCAGTGATGCAAAGACGCATAGCGGAATGCGTTGGATTGCGGCTGCGGTGCGTTCGGGGTGTTGGATGCATTGGATTTTTCCTACTCGTGCGCTAAAACCAATGCGTTAATCAAACCGGA